>PVKZ01002564.1:61997-211946 GCA_004027375.1 Macroglossus sobrinus | reverse complement strand
TTTCTTTCTTTCTTTCTTTCTTTCTTTCTTTCTTTCTTTCTTTCTTTCTTTCTTTCTTTCTTTCTTTCTTTCTTTCTTTCTATCTAGTGCTTGAAACTACTTTTCCCATGTATTATTATGTAATATTAATTCCCTACTCTTGCCTGGAATCTAGGCTAGTTCTAAGTGCACATGCATAATATAATTACAAAAGTACTTCAATTCTCATTTCAAAAACCAGTTGCTGTCACCAATGGAACTATACTCAAGTGGCCTCTGAGCACTATCCTTCTAGAATTAATACTAAAACCATTTCAAGCTAAATGCAAGCATTCTATGGAAACTCTTATATTGACTAAGAAACTATCATTGCTTGATTCTCGTAGATTTTCTAGCTTTTCTAAATTTTTAAATATGGGAAATCTCACTGAAATTGTCCTTTCTTTAGACATATTCATATTTGTAGGTACTTTAATGTAATGGTTATAAATCAATGTGCATGTGTTGATCCCTAACCTATGAAACAAACAAATAAAAAGAGTTGTCATTAAATTAATAATTCTCAGTTTGGATGGGAATGCTGCCCTTATTAAATTCAGAGTGGATTCATTCTAGGAATAATTTTGGTATAGCGGCTCTCATTTATTATAGATTACCAACCTTCAGTGCTCTGCTGCCAAAATACTTTGGCTCATTCTCAAGTCCCAAGAATTGTGTAATTTTTTTCTCTCCTCCTCAGAGCCATTTACAATATCTCTAGATGTCTTTCTTTCTTATTTATTTGCTTCTTTTGTCTCATGTCTCCTAAGAATTTCTGTATTCTATCAATAACATATTAACAATGGTTCATATCAATATATTGATTTACGTGAACCTCTCAAAATTGTGTGCCTTTGTTTCTTTACTTTGCTTATACGTTTTTTAAACCTGTCCACAATCACAGATAAGCATCTTCTGCAAATCCAAATTTCTCCTTTCACCTGCACATGAACTGGTACAGATATTGACAAATGGGATGTGTTTTTTAACCAATGTTTATTATCTCTGACCAGATTCAAAGGGCTTAATTGGCTGCATATAAAAAACAAAACAAAACAACAATAATAAAACAAATAAAAAGAAAAAACTTGTAGTTAAAATCAGCCAGAACTTTTTTTTATCTCTCCTACATTAAAATATCTGGAAGTAAGAAGGCCAGGCTAGTAAGGCAGCTCCATAGTTACACAATTTTGAACTCTTATTGTTCAGCTACCTGCCATCTTCAGTGTGCGCCTCACACTGAAGAGGATTGTCCTAGCTTCAGCCATCACATCTACATTCTAAGAGGCATGATGGAGGGAAAGAATTGAGGACAGATTCATCTCCTTCAAGAAAATTACCTGGAATTCCCACACATCACTTCTGTGTAGATTTTCATTGACTAGAACTAGGTGCATGCCCACTCCAGCAGCAAAAGAGATTGGAAGTGTAGTTTTTTACTCCAGGCGAGGATGTGTCCCACTATTATGGAGAAAGGAATCAATAGACAATGGACTGGTCAATGAGCGGTCTTCACCGCAGATCCCAAATGTTGTGTTGGCAAAAAAATTTTCAACCTGAAAACAGTGATTTAGAATGTCAGTGTGATGTGAACATTTTTCTTCGGTAACTATGCACCAAGCACTTGCTTAGTTTATTCATTAAGCACTATGTCAAAAAAATCTTTGTGAAAACCTAGGAAGAAGATGCTATTATTACATCTCAGAGCTAAATAGTTGTATTTTAAAAGTGACAAAGCTGAAGTACAGAGAGGATAAGTAATATACCCGAAGCCATGCAGTTCATGGTGAACTGGTCATTGAACCCAAGTAGTCAGTTCCCTGAACCTGTGCAATTACCCATATTGCTGTGTTACCTATAAAGTAGCATAAGAGCATTGCCTTTCTAAGAGTTTTTCAGCATAAACATGGCAGTACTCTCAGGAATTCTGTGACACTGTCGTTATTATGATACATGCATGCATATGCATGTATTTGAAAAAATTAATATCTCTGCCTTTATTTGTACATAATATGCAATTTTCAGAAGATTCTCTGAACTCATTATTTCTTAGTGGTAACATACTGCTCCTGCTTCATCTTTCATTTGGTGTTTTCTTTCTGCTTACTAGAAACGTGTTGTTTGTTTTAATTAAACCCAGTTGCTGCAGTGCATTCATTTTTCAAAGCATTTAAATTTTATATCTACATAGGACAATTGAGATACATTCATGATTCAAGATGGTGATGTCAGTTTACTGGGTGGGAAATGGACACACTGTTGAGAAGTGTTGTCAACTTAGGCCCAGGATGAATGATGGGTTCATTGTAGAAAACGAGATTAACAGAATTTGGGAGATTGATTTTAGTCTAGAGGAAGATGTATTGTTTTGATTATACAGAAAAAAGTCAAAATTTTAGTTACAATATACTGATAGATGTTTGGCAAATTGGAAAATATATTATAGTCTGACTATCACATTAATAGATTGTTACCATAGGGGAAAACTAATCTCAAAACAATCTGTATGGCTTTTTAAAATTTTTATTTATTTTACTTTTTTATTTTTTATTTTTTTAGATGAGGCAATCCTTGGTTGACCTCCTAGATTGCAAGAACCTTGTCAATTTACAATCCCTTATTTTTTATTTTTTACGCCTACAGCACCTGCTCTTCTTAGGTGGTCTCTCATTCAAGTGCTAACCATGCCCAACCCTGCTTAGCTTCTGAGACCAGACGTGATCGGGCTTGTTCAGGGTGACATGGCTATAGACAATCTGTGTGTTTTTTAAGTCCATATTTTTTTCCTACCTTAATTATTGTATTACCTTCATATAAAATCAAAATCTTCTAGTCAAAGGTCCATTATATTAATATTTTATGTCAATTGCTGTTTGAAATAGTCTTCTTTTTAAATAACTAATGAAAGGTAGAGAAGATTTATGCTTATGGAATTCATCATTATTTCTGACTGTTTGGAAAAGGGTTTTTATAGTTCTCTATTTCTGTAAGTCACGTTATAGTTTTTCAGAAAGAACTGCAAGAAAATGGAATAAAGATATCAAAACAACTTTTTAAAATGTTTATAACAGAAATTGTCAAACATATAAAAAGTAAGCATAATACTATTATGAACTGCCATGTACCCATCCCCAGTTCAACAGCTATCAACACATGGCCAATCTGTTTCATCTCACCTTCTCCCTCTTTCCAGCCCCTTCCCTTCTACATACTGGATTATTCAGGAGTAAATCTCAAGCATCATCTTATTCACCTGTAAATACTTAGAACTTTTCAATAGTCAAAGGTAGAAAAAGAGTTGAGAAGTTCATACAAATATTTTCAATTCAAATTTTGGTTATAGAATTTTTAATTATTTCATTTATAAGAATATATTTCTTTTTTTTCATTGAAAATCTTTTTGGTTTCTCAATGTAATAATATAATCATTTATTTGCTTTATCTTATAATAGTTTCAGAAAGACAATATATTAGTACTAATCTTATAATTATTAAGAAGAGTTTCGATTACTGAGAAAATTTTCTTGCATTTTTTTTTTTGTCTTTAGAATATGTTCTACTGGGGATATATAATAAAATTACTGTTTTAAAGTTTCTTTGAATACTCTTCTCTGAGTGGTTAAACCACAAACTCAAAGAATAGGTTATTATTTTCTTTTAGCATCCTAATTTTAAGGATTAATTTTAAGTTTTAAATTTTTAGGATGTTAAAAAGCATTTATGTGTTTCCAAAGTAAAATTTACAAAATATTTTAAAATTTAACTTCCATCCTTATCCCTTCACCCAATTCCCATTCTCTCCTGAAGGTAACTGTTGTTATTGCATTTGATTTATTTTAGCATTTTTAAAATAAACATGTGTGTGTATTTGTATTGCCTAGCTTTCTTAGCTATGAGATGGCCTAGTATATACATATTATTCACATTGCTTTTCTTATTTAATAATATATCTCTGTTATCATAGTGATCATTCTGTCGGTGTAACCCACAATTGATGGGCATTTGGGTTCTCCTTAATCTTTTTATATTACAGAAATGCTACAATAAATAACTTTCTTTACTAATTGTAATTTATTTAACTAATATTTTGATAAGAATATTTGGATTATTTAAAATCTTTCTTTTTATAAATCAAACTTTAATAAACAACATTACACATGCAACAGTGGTTATCTTACTAGATTGTAAGCTCCCTGAGATTAAACATTTTATTTTTGCTATGTACACAACACAAAGCTTATTAGTTAGAAAGTATTTTGGATTTACTGACTGATTAAGCTAAATAGGTCTTCAAAAATACATTAGGAAAACACATTTATCTTTCTGGAAAATATGTACAGATCAATGTGTTACTGATTTTCAAGACCAAAAAAATATTCTTTTTTACCAAATGGATTCGTGTCTGTATTTTGTTTATAGTAAAGTTTCTATAAACAGAAATTATTCTCAAAAGAATTCTGAACAAAGTTAACAGAAAAAAATAATAGCAAGAGTTGTACTATTTATTGAGCAGCTATCACTCTCAAATTAGTCAAACAAACCAAAAAAATTTAACTGTGGTTAATTAATCTAGATTCTGGGAACAGTGGTAAATACATGATATTCTTGTCTCAAGGAGTTTATTTTCTAGTGGGAAGATGTAAGTGGGAAAACATAGATAATAAACATATAGAGAAATACATAATAAATTTTAGGAAACTGATAATAGTTGGAGGGAAGTTCTTGAGAAGTGGTACAGGGTAAAATTCAGAACATAGGTGGTGGTTACAGCCTTAGATAAAAACACGGGTTAATGGATGTGGGGAAGGGAGACCATGTTTTCCTGGGGAAGAATGCCGTGAGAGTAGGTAATGAGAAGGTACTAGAAAGTGTGAAGTAATTGGTTTAGAGACTGGGGAGTTAAAGTTACAGGGGGATATCACTTATGAGATACTTCACTTATGAGAGGTTATTTAACCACAGCTGTCCTTCCAACACTCTCTGTGAAAGGCATTTTACTGCCTATAGGAGAAAGCAAAAACTGTGCTTAAACTTAAAAATCTTTCGGAAAGAACAGAAAGGATATGCAGGAAGAGGCAGAGAAGGAAGAGAGGTGGAGAAGGATCTTTATAGCAGCCTCATTTCCTCAAAACATTTCAGGCCAAATTTCAATAAGTATGTTTCCTTAGAGGAAATCCACCTTGACTTGAATTAGATAGGTTGAGTCAGTATAGTGGACAGCTGCCTTTTCAGTATAGGTAACATCTATTTCCTCTCTTTTACTAACAACATGTGGATTTTTCTTTAGGAAAACCAATCTTCCTCACTGAGGTCTATGAAATTTGGATGCAGTTGACATTGGGTAGCTCATCACCCTTCTCTACCTTACTGCAATTTTATTATTCTTGAAAGAGAGGGTACCAGAGCTGACCTCTAAGGCAGGAAGAGAAAAAAAAAAACACAGATACTTTTGTTTTCATTTTCTCTACCCATCCACCTCAGCCTGGCCTATGAATCACTGATTCCATATTCTGACTTAAATGACTCTCATAAGAGATAAAACATGTTTGCCTTATCTGCTTGAGGTTTCTGAAAGCTCTGAATTCTGATATACTTCCAAAGAATAATTTGATGAAATTTAATAGTTCCTTATATTTGTCATCTCCTAGAAATTAACTTCTTTTCATAGATAACTGACAGCAATCAGAAAAAAAATGTAATCTTAGAATTTTTAAGTTTTGTCTAAAATCTTAATATTAGGTTATAGGCTATATACATGAATTCTGACAAATTCTACCATTAAGTTTAGCTAAAACTTAATGGTAGAATTTCACTGCCATTACAGTGAATAGTTTGCCAAATATTCTTTTCTTAAAAGCTTTGAGGTTTGAAACATAGCTTCACCCTTTTATAGTCACACAGACTTAGAATATATAGTCATTTATGACTGATCTTGACATGAAGTAAGTCACCTGTTGTTGGCTACATCTGCTTCTTCGTGACCATTCCCATTTCCATTAGCTTAATATAGACCCTTATTATTTTGTAACTAGAACACTGCAATATGGTTATAATTTTGTCTTTTACTAAATATTTTTAACTTGCTTCATCATGCACACATGCTCATATTGGCCTTGCTAAGGACAATAGATTGTCACAGTATCTACCTGATCAAAACCCAGGTTTCATGTCTCAGCTCTACAAATCTCCATAATTTGGTTCATACCTGCTTATCACTCTTCTGCATGAGCTTTCAGCTTAGTTCATTAAATCATATAGTCACAAGTACAAGTATTTATGGGGTAGCAGAAGCTGTGGCTGGATATGTAACTCTGAATGAGACACTGCCCCTGTCATCCCAGAGTTAATAATCCACTGGAGCAGCCAGACAAGTAACAGGGGACAAGTAAAATATACTGGAATGAATTCTACCATAGGGGACAGCATGGAGAATTATGGGACAGAAAAGCAGTGGCAATTCTTCCCGTCTGGAGGCCACAACAAGACTTCCTTTTGAAGACAGTATCTCACTTGAATTCTGTAAAACAAGCAGATTGCTCTGTTCATAGGCCCTATATATAAGAAATATCCTTCAAGGTTTGGCTCAAATTCAGCCTACCAAAAGCTTCTTTACCATCTGGTTAGTCCACTGGCCTCCTTCCTGACTCTGAGCTATCATAGCATTGATTCATTGATCCATTCAGTCATTGATTGATTCATTCAACAAATATTTATTGTGTCCTATTATTGTGTCCAGGAACTGTCTAGGCCCTGAGATACAGCAGTGAATAATTAAATCCTTGCTCGTGGGAACTTACATTCAATCAGAGCAAGACAGACAATATCAAACAATATATGATATGTCAGGTCGTAGTAGCTCCTGTGAAGACAAATAAAACAGGGTAAGAAACAGAGTGTGGGGGGCGGGGAGGATGATATTTTAGATAGAGTCAAGTTCCCCTGACATCTAAGCAGAGATATACATAAAGTGTGAACTGAGAGAAATTTCCAGACTGAAAGAACATGAAGTGTAAAGTCCATGTGGCCAGGAGTGTATTTGGAGTTCTGGGAATAACACAGTTTTGATATCACCATTTCCACTTCTTACCGGGCGTCACCTAGGTTCATTATTGCCCTTTTCACACAGGTCTGACCTGTTTTTCCCAAACATGTTTCTAGTTTATGGAGGCCAAAAACTGTACCATTCTCCTATTCCCCAATTCCCTGTACCCAGTCCAGTGTCTTTATGAGGCTATCAAGAAGTATTCACTACCTTAATGGGAAGGGGGATCTATTCATGCTCTTGATGAATTATTGTTACAAGGCACTTGTACTTTCCTTACCTTCCTGATATTTAAAAAAAGGATACTCCTTAACACATAAAGAAAAGGATATGTGGTGAGAGGTGGGTGCAGAAACAAAAAAATATACTCAGAGTGCCAATTTCAGTAGCCTGTGAGTCTGCTTCTGGGGCAAGAACTAGAATACTTCTTGCAGTGTTTCTGCAGACTTTAAAGTAGGAAAAAAAAAAAAAAGGCTGGACACTAGGATTGCATGGGGACTCCAAAAAAGCTGATTTAGTGAATTGTAGTCTGTGGGTTGATTAAGTATTGATCAGTGACTCAGCTCAGTACTAAAACAGCCTTAGAACTACCTTCTGAGTAAGCCATAAAGAAAAAAAAAAATACTAATTTAACTGGCAATCTTATTGAGAAAGCTGTGAAATCCTTAGGAATAGTAAGTTAAGAAAGTTTGAAAATTCATTTAAACGTCTGACTTTAAAAAATTGACAATCTAAATATTACTAAGGTAAATAAGATTAACTAAGGGACAGATGGCCCCTCTAGATTCATTCTTATTTGAGGCTCAGAAAGTGCCTATGTCAAATTTTATTTGTTATTTTAGGATATGTTTAGCAAGTCAATTCTTTAGCTGCCGAGTTTAAATAGATCTCATATTGTCGAGTGGTGATATGGTTCTCAAACCCCTGGAGATCCTGTAATATTAAAACTCTTAATAATGATGCTGAGATGTTATTCTCTATTTGCTGTGTGAACATCTACACAGCTAGTGAGGAAATCTGCTGGTGTTTTTTTGCAGGAATCAAGGAGGCAACACCAGACAGTGTGTTCCTGATTGCCATGTACTCACTAAAAAAGATGTCATACTTAAGAATGCCCTCAATGAATCAGTGAAAATTTATTAAATCTTGGCCCTTGAGTACATGTCTTTTTAATATTCTGTACCCATTAAGCACTTCTGCATACCAAAATACAATGGTTGTCTGTGGGAAAAGCTATTGTTTGAGTTGTCGGCCAAATTAAATTTTTACTTAAAAAACAGTGGCCAAAAACTAGAACTTTATCAATAATGAATGAAGTGTGCTTGTCACTTCAAAAAAAAAAACTGACGTGGTGCCAATGATAACATGTAATTTTTCAAATGAAAATTTGGAAAATTTGTACCTACCACTGTGGGCTAAAGGCTTCCCAAACTTAAAAGGGACTATAGAATGAGATTTGTGTTTATTATGTAGATTTTAAACAATGTGATATTTTGATAACATTTAATGAAATGTGTCAACATTTGGAAGATCTGCTTAATTCAATGAACCAATATTTTTCAAATGATCAATGTTCTTACAAAACTATGCATGGGTAAAAGATCTAACATAGACCAGTGGGTTTTACTGTAACACAGTGTGAAAAGTTCATTGATATGGTTTCAGATTCCACATTGCAATAACCATTAAAACTTGTCAAGTTTTAGTATAGCATCAAAGGATATCCACAATTATCTGAAAGGCCATTAAAATAGTCCTTCTTTTTCCAACTACTTATCTGTGTGAAATTAGATTTTCTTCATATGCTTCAATCAAAATGACAATAGCAAAAGATAACATGCAAGTCTTACTTAATGTCCTTGATGGTATGGTATGTAGATCTAACTGTCTTCAATTAATTAAAAAATCAAAAATATTTGCAAAAATGTAAAAAAATTGACTCTCTTACTGAAATTTTTGTTTTGAAAAATATATTTATTTTTTCATTTATATTTACATGTCACAGGTTGTAACTATTATTTTAAAATTAATTAATAAATATTTAAATATTCTCAATCTTAATTTCTAATATGATTAAATATAAACAGGCATAAATTGATATAAACATACTCTTTATGCTATAAGCTCTTTAGGGTCTTCAATGATTTTTAGAGCGTAAAGTATCCTGAGCCCAAAATGTGAGAACTGCTGCTATAGAAAGTCAATAATTGTAATATATTAAAATAATTTGATAAGCATCAGCAACACAGAAAACTGTCTTGATGTCCCCTGTTGGCACAAATCAGTACATAGATGAGAGGACTTAATACGTTCATGGATAAGTAGTTAGATGCTTTCTTGCAGCTTCAGAATTTGCGATCAGAGGACAGAGTTAATCACAAGCCTCAGTCCATGATTAATAATCTCCATGAGGCTCTGCTGCTGTTTTATTTAAATTCTTCTAACATGTGTAGTGTATATCCTTTTTTGTTTTGTATGTATATTTGTAAAACACATATTATAGTTTCATGTAGTATATATTTTTAATTTACATAGTGTTGTGATGTATATATAATTTTCTTCTTGTTTTTCATCTTAACACTATGTTTTAAAGATCTAGAGTTGTTACCACATGCTAATAAGAAAAACTGTACAGCCAAATCATCTGACTTATGTACATTTTTCTCATATGCAGCTGGAGAGTTTATGGCAGCATTAGGAAATTTTATCCTTTAATATGACAAACATGAAAAACTGTCTCTAAGTTAGAAAATGTATAGAACTAAATACAAAATGACTTTACCATTTGCTCTCAAAGCCCATGCCGTTGAACAGCTTTTATTGATGGTCTGAGTGTACCATGCAGTTGTTCACACCATGAGGGTTTCTAATAAACATCAGCCAGACTGTAGGACTTCAAAATCTTGGCTCCACAACTGTGTGATCCTAGGAAAGTTACTTTTCTGAGTTTTAGTCTCATTATCTATAAAGTGGGGTTAATAATAATACCTACTTTATGGTGTCGACATGAAGATTAAATGAATTAATATTTGTTAAGTGCTTAGAACAGTACTTGGAATACGAACACATGATACAGGTGTTTGTAAAATGAAATGAAATGAAATGAGGTGAATGATAAGAACATGCCGTCTAAGAACAACTTGTTCCTCTGAATCCTAATATTCATTTCCCATGAGAGTATTTCTCTTCTTTACCTTCTTGAGAAAAATGTCTTGGTAATAGTCACTGAATGATTATGGATAAAGATATGAGGATCTTACTTTTTTATTTTTATAGGTATTGTTTTTCTACTTTGTGAGGAAACTTAAAAAGCCCCAAGAATGACATCACATTCTTAAAATCTTTATATAAAATATTCTAAGTAGGTATTAGAGTCAGCATAAGAATCAAGAGCAGAGATATATGGATCAAAAATATTCATATGCATTTAGACTAAGAAAGTTAAGTCATTTTGGAAGCAGTAACTATCAGAAAAAGATGAGCATTTTTAATGGGATTTGAAGTAATTTTTTCAAATGGAAGGCCATGTGCATTTAGACTGTAAAAACAGACATGGAATTTATTTCTTAATTTGAAAATCAAGCGAAATTTAATTGTTCCAGACTGTTTTTCCATTACAAGCCATTGCTAACTTTCTTTCCAAGAGTGCTTGCAATCATTTACTTTTCAGATCAGGTGGCCTGGGATAAAGCCAGATTAACTCTGAGCTGTGAATGTTACAAATGCTCTTGTTTAACCTATAATCGATTTAAATAGAGCCATTCTATAAAATGCAAACATGGTAATTGGTGCAATTTTATTTTTTTTGCATGAAACAGTATACAAGAATATGCTGTTTTTGACTTCCTGGATCTTTGCACAGCCAGAGTCTGGCAGAATAATCACTGAAGTTCAAATTAAAGCCTAGATGGAAACAAAAACAGGGGCCACCACTGTGCCTTTTTCATGCTTCGAAGCTTAGTTCTGGACAGAATGTGTTTCCAGTTAAAATGTAATCATATTCAATTCCTTCTGATCAGTGGATCATATTGGAAAGAAATAGCCTGAGGACTACCATTGCTTTCTATACATTTGTATTTTTATAGACAAAAAAGAATAAAATAAAAATATGGCCTCTTTATACTATAAGCAAATTTATAGAAATCTTTGTTTAACATTACTCTCTTTTGGTTAGAGTTTCTTTGTCAGGATTGGATTTTCCCAGCCTTTTTCACCATGGATTGCAGAAAGAGCTAGGTCGGTTTTACATCCTCAAATAGTTGAGTTTTTAAATGTAAGTGTTGTCCTTTTAATTCAGTAAGACTCAAGAGAGCTTATATGCTTCTTTGATTAAAGAATTTAAAACTAAAGGATACTTTGAATGACATTTATTCTAACTCCACCATACTTCTACCTCTCCAACCATTTTAAAAATAAATGCATTGAGATAATTGAGAAAGACAAGTAAAAAACAAACTCAAAAACCAAAACACACTCTATTTCACACCAAAATTTCATGGAATTGTCAATATTTGAAATAGTACAGTAGTTTTTACCTTTATATATTATTAAAATCCTATAAATAGCAAATATTTTATTATCTGGGATCTGAAACATGCACCCTAAAACCCAGCAGTGAATAATGGCACCCAGATATTGCTCAAAATAGGAATGAATGGCAAACACAAAGATGTTATGTGATCTCATTCTCTTTCTTCTTTAGGGTCTCAAGTCTTAACAACCCACGTGGCTAGGTAAAATGTACTTTTTTATGTTTTTTTTTATTATTTCAAGATTTCTATCACAAATTAAGGAAAAATATCTTAGGAAATTGATTATATTTTGGAAATACATGATCTCTAAAATCAATCCAGTATTTAGGTGTTCCAAGGAGATATTGGTGATAAAAAGAAGACATTTATATGCATGTCTGGTAAAATCTTATAAAGCAATACATTTAATTAATCTACAAACTGTTAATAAGCTGTACAGTCAGAGATACATAGGTGTTTCAAACTTGGGCAAATAACTCAGCTTCTCTGTGCTTAAATTTTCTCACCTGATAAGTAGCTAATTACAGTTCTTCCTTCAAGGATTCTTGGGGAAAATTAAAAAGGTTAAAATTGTTTGGCACAGTACTACAAACATAGTTAGTTCTGAATAGCAATTATTGTTATTATGCTTGGGTATAATAACTATTGGTTCTGCCTTCAGGAAATCTATGCATTATTTCCCTTACAAAATAGTTTCTCGTTAGGTAAATTTTTAGCTTGATCAATATTGTGGAAATAAAGAAGACAAACCAAATGAGAAAAGCAAAGGCTATTCGGAGCTTGCTATCGAAGGGAGTCAGTCATCATCAATTGCATTTTAGCAGAGATTCAAACTCAGGTTGAGGAGTGGGAAAGCATCATAGAAAAAAAATGTAAAGCTTCAGGTATTGCCTGACTGTTGGCATGGAGAAGCTGTAGACAGGTTAACTAGCAGTACAGTATCTTATGTGATTGGTTAGGGGTGTGTATTTGACTTACTGCTTGATCCTAAATTAGAAGTAGGGATGAAAATTAGGGAAGCTGTCAGTAGTTAATCAAGTCCTGGCCATTTGGGGCTGTTACAGAAGTTACTGTTTAGCCTCCTGAATTGTCACTAGAGCCAGCAACCTGGCTTCCTACAAAATCTGACTTACAGCTAGCTGGTTTCCTGGCCTGTTTGCTGTACATAAAGGTGTTGATTTCCTGGGCAAGTTGCTGCAGGTTGTGGGTCAAAGTTCTGTTCTTATATGGTCTGGCCATTTTTTGTTTGTATATTCAGTCTCTCAATACTTTTTTAGAGCTTAGTTGCCCTTGAACTCCTTAAGGTACTGTTTTTAATATCAACACTTGAGGATTTCAACACAGTCCACCAAGGTGGACATTTGAAACTTGAGGCTCTTGTCAATTGCTACTACTGAAAAAGGACTTAGACTTAGCAAAGTCATGCTCTTTTTCTTATACCACAGAAAACACTGCAATGCAAAATGGATATCTTTTGAAATCCCATTTCTAAATGAGTTCCAGATTAAAGCCATGTTAAAGACTTTGTTAGTAGTGTGACATTGTGAAATAATTATATATATATACACACACACACACACACACACACATAAAATATTTATGTATAGTTGGTTTTCCTCCCATCTCTTGGCTAAAACTTTGTTTTAATTTCCTAAGTGGTGATAGTTACAAAGGCTAAAAAAGGTGACTTGTAGAAAGCCCCTAAGGATGGGGGCTAGTTTCCAGGTTAACTGACCATGTGATTAGAACGTTGAAGCTTTCAGCTCCATACCCTGACCTCCAGAAAGGACCAAAAAACTGGAGGTTGACTTAATCACCAAAGGGCAATGATTTCACCAATCATATCTGTGTGACAAAGCCTCCATAAAAATCTGAATGGAAAGGATTAGGCGAGCTTCCTGGGTGGTGAGCAGGTGAAGCTGTTGGGAAGGTAGCCTGCCCAAAGTGGGCATAGAAGCTCTGTGTTCCACATAGAAGCCCATGTGTCACCCTATGCATCTCTATCATCTGGCTGTTCCAGATAAAAGTAGTTGTATATTTTTATAATAAGCTGATCATTTAGTAAATAAACTGTTTTCCTGAGTTTTGTGAGCTGCTCTAGCAAATTACTGCACCCAAGTAGGGCTTGTGGAACCTTCTATTTATAGCTGGTTAGAAGCAGAAGTGACAACTTGGACTTGTAATTGGCATCTGAGTTTGGGGAGGAGAATAGTCTTATGGGACTGAGCCCTTAACCTGTGGGATCTGATACTAATTCCAGGTTAATGGTAGCATCAGAAATGAAGTCAAATTGTAGAATATCTAGTTGGTGTCTGGAAAGCTAGAGAATTGCTTAGTGTGAAAAATCCACACATCTGGCATCAGAAGTGAAGTTCTGTGAAAAGTAGAGTAGCAGTAGAGGTATGTATTTTTAAAAGAGAAAACAGTTAAAACTAGTGGGTAAATAATTCCACACCTCCATGGCTTTTCCTATTTGCAACCCCCGCTCCTTTTAGAAAGAGATATTTTTAAAAAATTACTCCAACAATTGAGGAACTTTGGAGAAAATTTAATTAAACTGTACATTAACCTATTGTTATATTTTATAAGATCAGCTACTTTTAACATCAAAACTTCAAACATAATTTATATCCACCATCAACATCATGTGTTTTATTGAAAATGAGACTCTCTCGAGTACTACATATGCCCAGTCTCGTTTAGCACAAGTGACCCACCACTTATCAGCTAAACACCAGCTCTTTTTAGACAAAAAAGATAAAGTTGGTAAAAATAAGCCTTATAATGCCCATATCTATACTACAGAAAGTCAAATTTAAAGAGATTATGTAAGGCAGGGTACCATCTAGGGTGCCTAAAAGATGGCCATTGGATATGGTAATACATATGTATGATGGATATTTTAGTTTTAGGATTACCATGTATTATGAACATACACTTTGTAGTTTGCTTATTTGTTTGTATATATTAAAAATCAAGACTGCACGTAGAAGTATAACCCTGGAATTTCAAAAAGCTGCACGGAGTTAAAGTTTATAGTGTGGAAGATTGCTCCTTTGTCACAAGTTAAAACCTCACCATGGCTTGAGGCATGGAAATTAAATTCTTGTTACTCAAAATAGGAAAAAAAAACAAGGAAGCGACCCTTATTCAAACTGAAGCATTGAAGAAGACTAAAACTTATTTGTAATATATCTTCTCCAAAAGCACTCTATCTTGTCAAAAGGATATTTCAGGCCAACTATTCTATCATGTCATTTCTTTGCCAGGTTTTTTTCCTTTCAATACAGTTGTGGTTTTGGTTTCTACACGTACTATCTTAAATAACTTGTCAGCCAACCCAGGCACAATTACTTCACACCTGAGCACTGTTATAACTAGTTCTTCCTACTCCATCTCATCACAAATACCCATCAGAACTACTGAAGTCTGTTTTCATCATTCATCATTCTATCAGCAGTCATTTGATGGCCTAAGGGTCTTAACTATACTACATCTATCCAAAGCTGTTTGTTCAGCTGTGGAACCTGCATCAAATCCAAGTTTAAAATGTGCCAGGATAAGGCTGTATATTATGCCTTCTCCTTTTAAATATGCAGTCAAACAACTTGGTACAACCAGTATGTAAATTAGATGCATATTTGCCTTCAAAGAAGGAGAAAAATGAAAAAGAACTTCTGATTATTTTAAGAGTCAGAAAGTAACAATACTTGTTAACTGAGTCCTCCCAGATTGTAGACACCAAAATGGGGTTAAACACATAAGGATTTAATCAGAGAAATGCCTGTGAGAGAAAAGGTGACTTGAACCAGAGAAGGCTGAGAGAGTCTTCTGACCACAATGCAAGGACGGTAAACAGGAAGAGGGAAAGAAGGTTGGATGGAAGTATCTTAGACCATCTTGCAATCTAAGGAAGATTCAACAAGGCTGTCAGAGGAGTCCTGAGTCTTCCAGTAATGACTTATTTTAGTATCCCTGCTGTCCTCAGCCCTTACAGGAAGCAGCCTATGAGAAGCATGGCCTCTGTGCAAACAGGGATGCATTTGAGAGTGTGGCAGCTGCGACCCTTTATCAAATTCTCTGTGGTTAGAGGTGTGCAAGGCACATTCTCATATCCACCATAATTATGTTTGTAAAATAGTAAATGTCGTTCAGAATTCAGGAATTAGTTTCGTATAAAATATACAAATCTACATTACAATTTCAATTTCTGTTACAGTAGGACTTGCATATTATTCCTTCCAACAGGATTAGACATAATACAAAGTAAAACAACTCCTCAAAACAGTATACTTCACAATTCAGGAGTAAAGGAATTTTGTTGCCAAATTCCCAGTGATGAACTGATTTCATTTACAACTTGAATTTGACTATGTTATTAGTTTTGGCAAAAACAAATACATTAGGCTATGCTTGTTCTTTTTTTATGACAAAAGGAAGCCAACAAATTTAAGATCAGAGGCCATCATTTTTCATGCAACTAAACTCAAGGAAGAATTTGTTACTTGCTTCTTTGTATAAAGAACAAACACTACCATAATGAGTCATAGCTCCAACTATGGGTTTATAGAAAGACAGGAAATGCAGTTCAAGGAGATGAGTCTTGTATTGACCTTCCTTAATGCAGAGAACTTAACATTAATCTAACTCGGTCAAAGAATTTCTATATCTGGCTTTAATAGTATGACTCAAAACCATGGCTTATATTATTTTAAAATAATACTGGAACAGAATTCAAATAATTTAGAAAAGATGATAAGCTTGTTCATTAGACTAGGTCTGACATTCCCAATTACTAATATTGTAGGGAGATATTAGGCTAACCCTTGATAGAAGTCAGTTTGTAGCAGAATTTATAATCAATGTTTCTTCAAGTGTGGTACATATATCACTCATAGCCCAAGAGGATGTTAGAAGATAAACAAAAATTTATTTTAATAATTAAAATGTTATTTTAATTGATTTTAAAGGAAAAATATAACTAGTTCATTACAACCATGAGTGCACAGATAAATTAAATTTAAAAAAATGTTTAAGACATATTTAATAATGGTATACTTGTAAGCAAACTTAGCAAAAATTAAATGGTAAGGATGATGTGGTGGCTGGATAATGGCTCCAAAGATATCCACATACTAATCCCAGAATTTGTGGATGTTACCTTATTTGGTAAAAATAAATTTGCAGCTATAGTTAAATTAAGGATCTTAATATGAGGAGATTATCCTGGATTATCTGGGTGGGCCCAATGATATAATCACACGGGTTCTAATAAAAAGGAGTCAGGAGAGTCAAGGACAGAGGCGCAGCTAACAGGAGTAGGAGATGTGACAAGAGAAGCAAGAGGTTAGATTAATTCAAAGAAAGGGTTGTGAACCAAGCAACCCAGATAGCTTCTATAAGCTGAAGAACAAGGAATGAATTCTGCCATGAAGCTCCAAGAAGGAACCACCTCTGCCAACACCCTGATTTTAACCTGTGAAGCCACTTTAGAACTCTACCTCAAGAGCTGTAAGAAAATTCCTCTTGTTTTAAACCACTGAGTCTATGATAAATTATGACAGCAGAGACAGAAAACTAATACAGACAGTAATCAAACGACTGACATTTATAAAACATCGCCTTAGCAAGTGTCTGAGAGCAGGTACTTTATGTTGTCAATCAAAGCAATAGTCATAACCAGAGATGCTAGATATTAGTATATTTTGCATATTACTTATTCAACAAATATTTATGCAAGTTGTTCATTGCCTCGGTATACAATTCATCTGGAACTGGACATTTGATTATTTTTGTAATTGAGTGATAATAATTAGAATAATTAATAGTGCTTATTGAGCATTGAATAGATCAGGGATTGTTCTAAGCATTTTATACGTATTATCTAACCTTATAGGATGGTTTCTGTTATAATCCCTATTTTATAGATGACTTTGCTGAGGCATGGAGAGGTAAAATAACATACCCAAGATCCCAAAGTTGAGAAACCAGTGTTGAACCTACAGGTCTGTCTTTACTTGAGGCCTAGGTTTTAAGGAGTCCTAGGTTTCTCTGAACAGGAGCACTGTGATCCCACAATAATTCATCTGATAACCGAGCTATTAAGTGACTAATTGGTGGGAGGTATATACAGTGCAGATATACTGAACACAGGGATGATTAATGTCCTAGGCAGAACAGAGTGGTACGAGAGTTCATCACACTAGTTTGGACGATGCATAATTTAAAAATTTATGAATTTTTTATATCTGGAATTTTTTACTTAATATTTTCAGTTGACTACAGGTAACTGAAACCATGATAAGCAAAACTGCAGATGAGGGGGGACTACTGTATACTGAAGAGCAGTAGGATTACACACTTATATGACATTCAAACCACCAGCTTTATGACCTGGATCCATTGTTATACTGATAAGGCAGTTATAAGGTTATCTAGTAATTTTGATAAGGCCTACTTTTATCACACTGTAGATCAAAGGATAGACGTGATGATGGCCCTTAGAGAAACATGTGATATAAGTTGTACAATAAGTCTGAGTTTCAACAGGTGGGTAATCACATCCAAATAAAAACACTCTAATAGCTAGTACTTTGTGATTTTGCTGCTGAGATATAAGCAGGTGTGGATTTTAGGTATAGAAAAGTGAGCCCATTTTGTCCTGGCGTGGTGTTTTAGTGCAGTTGGGGACAGTATACCGAATTAAGTTCTGACTTGGAATGATTTAAAATTTTCTTCTCTAGGAGAAAAACCCAAGGAACTAAAGTTTGCTTTATTATATCAAAGTAAGCAGTCAACAGAAAGAAACACACATTATATCCTAAAGGAGAGTGTTTTCTTGAATTGTAGAGTGTTGATACCATACATCTGTCTGACATCAAAGCAGTTGGTTATAAATCTTGCAGATAACTGATCATCTCAAATCCACAAAAGCAAAAGTTGAAAGAGAAGGAGCATCAGAAGAGGCTGAGAGACTCTGCAGCCCCTGCAGGAGCTGAAACCAGTTACAATGTGACATATATCTGAGCTTTCTGCAGGACATAGCTGTCCATTTAAATGCTAATGTGCAACTCTGGCATATTCTAGGAATTAAAAGTGCTGAAGCAGGCAGCAGCATTGGAAATTTCAGAAAGCTGTTGAATATTCATTATCCATGTGCTAAAGAGCTCAGGTATACTTGAATGTCAGAGAACAAACCACAGCTCTCACTATTGCCAACAATAAATTTGTTGGCAATATGCTACTTTTTAAAGAAAGTGTGAGTGAAGTTCTGAGTTTTCAAGTGATTTTTACTAAGCTGTTTATTAACAACAACAACAAAAAAGGTCATCACCTATAATTTATATACAAAATATAAATTAAAAGACAAATTTTAAAGGTCTTGGTTAAAAAAAAATATATCTTGTAGTCTCAATCATCTTCAGCTGTGAGAACTGAAAATTGTCAGGCATTTAAGTGAATTTCAGGATTTTGTCTCACTTTTTACTCTGTATTTATAGAGCATACCCAGAAGTAGGATTACTGGGTCTTTCTTTGTCTGTTGATATAGCCTTTGTCTTAAAGTCTATTTTGTCTGATGTAAGTACTGCTACCCCAGCTTTTCGTTGTTTTCATTTTCACTTCTTTACTTTTAATCTGTGTGTCTTTCGATCTGAAGTACGTCTTCTGTAGGCAGCATATGTAAGGGTCTTATTGTCATATCCATTCACTACCCTATGTCTTTTGATTGGAGCATTTAATCCATTTACATTTAAAGTAATCATTTAAAATATATAGTTATTGCCATTTTATTATTCATATTTCTTTAATATTTTTTTCTTCTTAAAGAAGTCCCTTTAATATATTTTAAATACTGGTTTAGTGGTGATGAACTCCTTTAGCTTTCTTTTGTCTGGGACTTTCTCTCTATTATTTATCAGACTGAGAGGGACGTGATCAAGTTGGTGTTTTAGAAGAACCACCCCAGTGTGGAAGAGGACAGATGGGAAGAAAGACTATAGGAGAGAATTAGACTGGGGACACATGCCAAATCCAGGCAAGCTGAGAGCCTGGCTAAAACAGACAGGACCGGAGTGCTACATCTGTAGGATCAGGCGTGGAAGGAACCAGGACAAAAGCTTATGGAGATGGATGGTGAGAAATAGACTGCTGGGATTGAAGTGCCTTTGGGATATTCAGGGAAAGTACTCAGAAACAATTGTCTTGGAGAGTTTGGTGTCTGTGAAAGATCTGGGTTTTATTCCCCAAAACAGATTTGAACTTCCCTATAAATCCCTAAGCATCAGAAGCCAGGGTAGGGGGTGTAAGGGAAAGCCAAATAATATGTAAACATCACCTAGTTTAAATTATTCAAGCCTCTGTGTCAATGTTAAATCTTTTTTATTTTATTTTATTATTATTTTATTATATTTATTATTTTTTCTCTTCTTTTTGAAGTCCATGGCATCTGATTATATTATATACCCCATCTCTGTTGGCCACTTAAGTTTTTGAGGAGCAAAAAGAAGGCCCATGTGCCCAGAGAGTAGAAAAAAAGATGAAGGACTCTGCCAGGTGATGTCACAGAGGCCAGATCATGCCAGATACAGGTGGCTTGATTTGGAGATCTCTGTCAAAATTTTGGTCATTATCCTAAGAGCCTTTTAAAAGTCTTAAAAGGGTGAAACAATATCTTATGTGGTTTTTTGAGACCAAGACAATGAAAACAATGGAATTGAGTGAGACAGGAATGGATGTGAGGGAGCCTTTAAAGGCCAAGGCAGTTAGGGAAAGAGGATGATAGTGGTCTCAACAAATGTGGTGGCAGTGAAGGTGAGAGAAGTGTTAAAAGAAACAGTGGGCAGAACTTGGGGATTGTTTAGATGGGGATTAAGGAAAGAGAGAGAGGAATCTATGATGACTCCAAGATTTCTGCAAGGAACAACATGTCTGCCTGAGGTAGACAACAAGCAGAGAAGCAGGTTTCACGGAAGTGGGGGCTAGCTCACCCTATTGACTCTCTGACACCTGGCTGGCAAATTTTAACTTCTGCCACTATTGCCAGACAGTTAACTGTTGCCATGGGAAATAGTTCAGTAACCAGCTGCACTACATGTATATATTATCCATCTTCAGCTGGACTTCTGAGCTCTTTGAAAATATTTTTACAAATTTTAAATTAAATCCTATTTTGTTTCTGATATTGAGTTTTAAAACATTTTCACTCTTTCCCTATTTCTGGTATTATCTTTCTTCTGCAGTTTTAGCAAACTCCTTGCCTCTTAATTTACTTTAAAAATGTAGAGGCCAAAATGATGTGATTTTTCTCATTCTTTTGTCTCCAATTTAAAATTTCACTGCATTTTCAGTTGTTTTCTGTTCTTTCTTTTCTCAACAGAAGTGTCCCTGTCCCCTTTCCAAACCCTCTTCTTATCTGTTTCCCAATATCACTCCATTCCACTTTCTTTGGAACATTATTTTATAATATAGTCTATAGTAAAAATATATTGATATATTTTTATACGTAAATATAAAAATGTTTATATTTTTATATATTATATAAGTATAATGTATTTATAGTAAAATACATTTTTTTCTGAGTTCAATATTTATACACTCATTGTAGAAAAATTGAAAAATATAGAAAGGAACAAAGATAAACAGAAAAATCACCTACAATCTCAGATTACTGAAAAAATGAGAAAAAAACCTTTTCATTTTTATTTTTTTTAAATTTATCTTTCTACTGGTTTTGTTCCCTCGGTCTGAAAACATGTTTGAAGTCTTCTCTATTACAAAGAAGATTTCTCTCAATCTTGCTTCCCTTTCAAACTACTATGGGATCTTCTTCCTAGCCACCTACTCTCCTAGCCCTATCCGGGGTTGCCTCAGGCTTGGGATACTGAGCCAAGACAATGGTCAGGACACAGGCAGAACTCATGTAACCATCTAAACCTATAACTATGTCTCCTGGACAGGCCACTATTGCTTCTCTACCTCAACTGGTTCCTCTTGTATCTTGGATTTTGCCTTGTATCTGACTGTGTATTGCCCTGCCCAACCTACTATGTCCCCAGTTCTTTATGCCCAAATGTATTATTCTCATGGCTTCATTTATTGTTTCTATATGGATGACTTCAAGTTGATAGCACTAAACAAAACAATTCACCAAAAGCCAGAATAATATTTTCAACTGCCTTTTAGTTACCTCAGTATGGATGTCACATCAGGAAACTCAGCACATCCAAAACAAAGTTTATTATATTATCTGCCAAACCTATTTCTCCTCCTGCATTTCCTATTTCATTTAGTGGTAGCATTATCTCTTATTCAGTCAAGGTAGATAATAGGGAATCATCTCTGACTTCACTTCTCTCAATTCAACATCAAATTCTATTAACTTAATATCATGTTAATTATTTACTTGTATTATGCACATTGCTAAATACCTTAGGTGCATTTTCTCAATCTCCCACTTCATTCTGCATTTTCCTTATTTTACACATAAGAAAACAGAGACTTTGAAGTTCACACCTAAGTGATGAAGCCAGAATTTGAACTCAAGACTGTTTATTTTCAAAGCTAATGTGTTGATGTCTTTTCAATTTGTCCTTTTCTCTCTTCTTCCACTGCTGTTGCCCTACCATCATTATAGTAGAAGCTCTGTTAGCCAAGCCCCAATTAGTCAAATCACCTCATTAATAACACTCTTCATCCTCTTTCATATTCATTACTGGAGACTAGTAGGAGATTGTCTAGTTCATTGAATTTTCCTGGTCCCACCAATTTAGTTTGATGTTTACCAAGAAACAGTTGTATTTTGTTCACAAGTCGGTTGATGTAGTTGTATTTCTTATTATGTTACAATATTTAATTAAATATTAGATAAACCAATAAAATATGAGTGTGAAAGAGAGCTGTTTCTATAAAAACTAATTTGAATACTTTGAAAAGACTTGATGAAAGAGAGTGGCTGAAAATATGACAATCTAAATAAGTAGGGGGAATGTGAACCAGAGATGATTGAGGCAAACCTGTAAAAATTTCTTTAAGATTCTGCTCTCTTATTGCCTTTTGCTACAATTTAAGGAAACAAAAACAGAAACCTGGGTGTGACACATGCAAGAAAAATGATATAAAACTCCAATTATCAGGCTTGTACTCAAAGGAAGGGCATTGGCACCCTACTATACAATTGCTGATGAATACACACATATGTGTCTTGAGTTAAAATATAATATCTCAGGTAAGTGTGTATATTTTTATTTTCTGCTTTAACAACTTTTGCAAATAACTGACCAAAATCTTAAAACTTAAATTTAAGTCTCTTACTCCTTTGCTCACAATAACTCAATGACTCTCCATTGTCTACAAAATAAAGCTAAAAATACTTAGCAGAATGTTAAAGATCAGCAATAATCTGGCTTCTACCCACCTTTTTAGCATCAGCTTCCTAACACAGTACTCAATATCCCCTAAGTTCAGTCATCTATACCCTGGTTTTGGCTCCAACACATGATGCCTTTCAGTATTTACTCAGAGACAGCCTAGGGTGAACTCTATATTGGCATCTTCATAATTTTACTCATTATTATAAATAGTAGTTTATAGTGGGAAATATATTTGTTCATAGAAATTATATATTACATAAAATGCTAAAAACATCTGAAAAAAATTTGCAGAATAAATGTCAAGTTGTGCAAGCATGAGTTTTGCACAATAGATAGTCTGGTGGTGGAGGTGGGGGAGTGTTAGCTTCTCTTTAATCATTGAAAGTTTAGATTTCTCTAAACTCAAGATAGTTTAGTAAAGATTTAAAAGTCTGCTTGGGAAAAATAACTTGATTGTATACATAGTTGTCCAATCAGTACTAGGAAAGGTACCTAGGTCCTATGTGATAAATGTCAATAGACTATTATGTCGTTACTGTTCCTACTTGTCTGTTCCTCACATTCATGGTCTTTCCCTGGACTGTCTTAGCTGTCACTACTACATAGAACTCTGTAAATGGCCAAGTCAGCCAGAGCACGTCTGCCAGTTTCACTCTTCTCTTTCCAATTGTTTTTGTGTATTTTCACTTGGCAAGATGCCATCTAACAGAGTTTCAAATGGAACTTTTCTAGCCAACTGACTTTCTTCTGCTTTCTGTCCATAGGAACACCACCTTCAAAGTCTTAAAGTTATCCACAGCCCTTGAGATCTGTTTTGTTCTTTGCTTTTCATGAGGCCACAACTAGTTGCCAATCATTTCTTCCTATCAAGACTAGATGTTTAAAGGCTTTCAAAACTGTAAGAGTATTTCTCCCTTACAGTCAAGCTTCTTAAAATATTTGTCTATCCTCACTATTCATGTTGTTACCTCCCGTTCACTTCTCAACCCAGTGTAATATGGCTTTTGTCCCCAAACTTTTACTGAAGCTGTTCTCATTGAGGCTTTGGTGCTAACTTTAATAGATGTATCTCAGTTGTCAATCTAATTTTTTCTAGACTTTGATATTTAGATGACTCTTATTTAAAATGAATTCTCCCTTCAGCTTCTTTGACACTTCTCTATCTCTATGGCTGCTTTGTCATTCTATTCTTTTTTTAGCTCCTTTCTTTTGCCTTTAAAAATATATATATCTGTTCCTCAGAATCCAGAGTCTTCTTGTCTCCTCCCTCTACACACACCTCTAAGCAATCTTATCAATTTTCATGCATTTAACTATCACCTCCATACCCATGATGCCAGCTCTATATCTCTAGCACTGTTGTTCACCTGAGCTCTCAAAATACACATATCTAACTGCTTCTGGATACACACCACTCAATCTGTCTGAAAATGAATTTATAAAAACATAAAACTAATCCTCCTACTTTTCTTAGCAAATTGTATCACTGGATATCCACATGCTCAAGCCTAAAACAGAGATGTCAGTCCTGACTCCTTCTCTTTCTTCCTTACTCTCCAACTAATACCAAAGTCCTGTCAACTCAACTTCTAAAATATTTTTTAAATCCTCTACTTTTTCATTCTTTCTGTGCTACCATGGTTCAACCCATGATGACATCTCCCATAGATTTCTGGAACAGTCTTCTAAATGGGCTCCCTGACTTCATGCTGGCCCCTCTCCAATCTATTTTCTGGGCTGCAATAAAATTCCTCTTTCTAACATACAAATTTAATCACATCTCTTCCCAACTTTCCTGTAAAAGTCTCCACACTGCCTTCAGCAGTAATTCTAATGTCTGTCACGTTGTTTAAGGGGCCCTTTTGTGATCAGCCCCACTCACCCCTCAAGGCCCTTGTGCTGCCACTCTCTCTCACTCTGTAGTACTGCTTTCAGTTCTCAGACTGCGTTAATTCTCTACCTGTGAACTTTGGCCATCCCCACGAATCTTCTCCTCTCTGATCAGTCTCTCCTTTCTGCTTGTGACCTCTGCACTCTTCCCTTAAAATTTATTTGTGCAACATACTTTTTGAACATTTACTATTACCAGGCATTGTTTCAGGTAGTTAGACTACCTTAGCGAGCAAAGTGGGCACATCGCTGAACTCACAAGCTTCAGAGTCTGCTGGACCATCAGATAAGCGAACTTAGGCCATTGTAGATCTTGTGATGAGTTGGGAAACTAGAAACTCCAAGAGCCCAGATAAGGCTGGGAGTGAGAGGCTTCCTAAGGGCAATGTTATTTAGAGTGTTAGATCTGAGACAAAGTAGAAAGGTAAGAATCCAAGGGGTTTAAGAAGAATCTCAGAATTTTTCTTCTCTCTTCTGCTTTTTCTGCCCCATTCTCACTCTTCTTAACTCTTGTCCTTTTTCCCATACCAGAGGTTAACTATGTTTTTTCTTTACTGGTTGGATCAATTTTCATACAAGCACTCTCAGCGCTTCAGCAAACCCACTAACTCCCTTTCTTCTTCAAATATCTCCTCAAGGTGAAAATAAAGAACCTCATTCCTCAGAGCAGCTACATCATTTATCTCTTGGATAAAGCTATCTGCTAACTTGTAGCATGCCCAGATGTTCCTTTATCCTTCTGCTGTATACATTTTCCAATTGTCCATTTGTTCATGTTTTTCAATTGTCTGTCAAATTATCTATAAGAAATAGATAACTCATGATCTCTCCTTATTGTCCAAAATAATAAAGCACATATCAGGTTTAAGAAGCCTTTCCCCATAGCTTTGAGGTTCCTGTCAGACCACAGGCTTACTGGACAACATGGTGGTAACATTTCTAGGCTTACTTGAGCTTTATTCTAGGCCACAGCAATACCTCTTACAGTAAAAACCAATCAGCTAACTCCAACCTACATATCTTTTAACTTTCTGTTTTTAAGGAGGTATATCATGTTAAAAAAAAAAATTTTCTTTAGGGCTTGTTATTTTACATAGTTCTCCTCTTCAATAAGTGATCCCATTTTTAAAAGGTTTCAATAAGATAAGAAACATCCTAGAACAAATTTGCAGTCACCTCCACCTTCCAACCTCTCCAGGGTAAAGAAGAGGGTAGCCTTACCCATGATTGGTCAGTGTCTGTGGGTGGCTTTGCCTTGCATTGAGAATGTCATTGTTTTCCTCATTCACTACTGCCTGAGATTTGGCAGCAGTGCTGGTGCATATATATAGAAGGAAGTTAATTACTTTATTTTTATTCATTGGAATATTTTGCTATCCACTTGCAGATAATATTTTCTTTCCTTTAACAGCCCCTCTCTGAATAAACCAACAATAGCACTTTCATCAGAAGAGCTGAAGTTAGAGCCCAGGAGAAGACAACAGAAGGCTGGGATGAGGGGTGGTGGGGACTACTAGAGGACAGTATTTACTGGCTCCTGGGTAATTGGCCTCCCAGTCTCTCCAAAGGAAGCTCTTAGTAGAGGCAGATGAAGACTTCTATTTAATTCCTTGTATGTAAAAATATAAGTATAGATATATAGAGATATAGAGATATATAATGTAAACATTTTATCCATAAAGAGTCATTTTTCTACAATGGTTTCATTCAGGGTTTTCAAGAATCATTATTGCTAGTTCTTTTGGGTACTTTATAAGCAATCATTTTCTTGGTGTGAAGCAAAAGAGAATCAGAACACAGGCTGCCTTTTCAATTTTTGTTTTGAAAAAAAAAAAATAAAGAGCACCTGAGTGCTTTAGTCACGTGCACCTTATATACAGAGGCATCATATATATGTGTGACCTGTAAAGTCTATAGTACTTTACTCAGTTTTGATGTCTTTTCACAGAGAGATTAACTGGTCAATAAGGACATAACATAGAGAGGGCCGTTAATAAACCAAGATGTAGATACTTTTACATATCATCCGTCAACTCCTGATAATACATAATGGCTGGAAATTTCTAAAAAGACTCATCCATTCTGAGAGAGATTCTATGCTAATTTTTAAAAAACTTTTCCAGTACATGGTTAGAAATTTAAGAGCAGAACTGCCATATATATGAGATCCAATCAAAGGGGTGAGTCAGAGGTGAGTAGCACTGAAATCAGGTTGGTGCTCTGGCCAGCAAGTCCTATATCCTGGGCTAGTGGAAGCTCTGCTTAAGAGACTGAATATTAGAAAATTGACAAATAATCTAAATAGTCAATAATGAGTTACCAGTTAAAAATATACATGGAATCATTAAATAAAATAATTAAAACAGTGATATGTGTGTGTGTGTGTGTGTGTGTGTGTGTGTGTGTGTGTGTGTGTAAAAGTACATGACAATGCAGGTTATAAAATAAAATATATAACCCCATTTTTGTGAAAGACATATACAGAAATACAAACATTACAGAAATATAAACATATACTATATATGCATGTGTGTATGTATACATACATAGACTAAACAATAGCCCTTCCTGCCATTCAGTTTTGTTTTTCATGGTTTTAGTTACCCAAGGCCAACTGCGATTAGAAAATATTAAATAGGAAATTCCAGATATAAACAATTTACAAGTTTTAAATCACTTGCCATTCTGAGTACTGTAATGAAATCTCACAAGTCATTTTTTTTTTTTCTGGCAGCTCCATGCTATATATGCTCCTGGCCTTGTAAATCACTTAGTAGCCATCTTGGTTATCAGATCACTTGGCAGTTTCATAGTGCTGTGTTCAAGTGACCCTTATTTTACTTAATACCCCAAAACACACAAGTAGTGATGTGGGTAATTTGGATACAACAAAGAGAAGCATCAAAGTACTTCCTTTAAGTCAAAAGCTGAAACTTCTCGACTTAATAAGGCAGTTTCTTATCCCACATCAGCACAAGACAGGTGAGTTCAGTACAATAGAATATTTTGAGAGAGACCACATTTATAGGACTTTTCTTACAGTATATTTTTATAATTGTTCTATTTTTTATTAGTTATTGTTGTTAATCTCTTACTGTGCTTAGTTAAAATTTATCATAGGTAGGTATGTAAAGGAAAATACATAGTATGTATAGGGTCCAGTACTATCCACAGTTTCAGGCATTCTCTGGGGATCTTTGAATATGTTGTTCGCAGATAAGGAGAGAACTACTGTATCTATGTATCTATCTATAGGGGAAAAAATGGAAGAAACACATAAAAATGTTAACTGCAATTTTCTTCATTGAATAAGTTTTGGAGTGACTTTCTTTTGATGAAAATGTACTGAATTAATTGTGGGTGGATGTAAGAGGAATGGTCTGAGAGAGAGAGAAAGAGATGGTTATTTTGTGTGTGATAAAAAGTTAAAACCATAAATAGAACTGAAACTTAGATAACAATAAGAGTTACTTTAAAAGAGACAGATATTTGTATGTTAGAAACCTGGAAAACATTGAAAACTATTTGGATAAGTTAAAAAGAAAGTCTAAACAGTCTGAGGACAAAGTATTATTCACTATTTGATTTGGTCAGTTTTTCAACTGTAATAACTATGGCTTTATGACATTTCACAAGTCAAAAAATGAGCATTAAAGTGAATCATAAATTAAAAAGGTAATTATAAAGTAATTCCATTAGTGATATTAATTGCATTTAATGATCCCACTCAGAAGAATAATGCTATATTCATTTAAGTGATTTGTTACTACAACGTTCAAAGAGATACAATATATAAGGGAATTATGCATTTGGTACTCTGCATTAGTTTTATTAGAAAAATGAGAGAAAAGGGATGTGTTTAGATGTGCTTTCCATTCCCTGACTTCTCCCTTTGTAAGAATTACATTCTGGTTAATCCTTGAGACAAGAGGCTGAAGCTAATATTGATCAACCCAGATTAGCATTTCTGTCAGGCATCGTACCAATATATTTAACCTTCCCATCACTCCAGTAGACAGGTTTTACCATTTAAGAGACAGAGGCTCAGAGAAATTTCTTATCTTCAGTATGGTCGCATGGCCAGTTAGGTGGTGGTACCAAGATTCATTCTTAAGCCTTCCTGACCCCAAAGACTCTGCTTTTTCCAATTAGAACAGAGTTATAACATTCCATAGTGGTAGATGGTGTTATTTTTCAGAATTATGAACAAGGTAATAAGGTCAGCTTGAGGACAGGTTGCTAGCAAAGTTTATAAAAACAAGTGAGAGAGAAAGAGCTTTGCAGGGGTAGGTTATTATCTACAAATAGGCAAAAGGATGGCAGGTGTTCTTCAATCACAGTACTACCAAACAGAGCTCTTTCTCATGCCTCTCATTGGATTCCTTGGTACAGAGATGCTTTAGTAGGAAAATGTTAACTTTAGTAAAGACTACAGTGTTCATCTAAAACTTTTTTAGGAAAAAATTTATAGCTTAAAGGCAAAGTTTGGAATTGTCTAGGCTTTGGTTCAATTCTGAACTAATATTAGTCAGAAATAAAAGGGCCACCTGAAATTAAGTCTTTGCAATTTTATTAAATTGTTATTTTATGCATGTGTCAAGATATAGACTTTTGGCAATTAACAAACATTTTTCAGATCACATATTCTTGTAAGAAATGTAAGGGCCAAAAACATTTCCCAGAATGACCACAATAGCCTATTGTTAACACTTGACAGAAATTAGACAATAGAGTAGATAAAAGTTTGATTTGTTTAAAGTGTTGTTAACTCCCTAGAAAATACCACCAGCATCATGAACATTAGTAACCTGGTAAATATAGCTTATCTGACTGAATGATATATGTACAGGCTGACTAACCATCAGCCTATGCTAAATTAATATGAAATTTTTAAATGCTAAGGAAAAAACCTGTTTTTAAAATTTTTTAGACACAAACTTTTAAATTTTTTGAATTACAGTTTTATTAGAAAAGTTAAAATGATTGCTTTGTGTGAATAAAATAATGCAATAAAATATTACCTTTTGTATAAATTGAAGATGTTTTTTCATAGCTCAAAGGAGTGACTTCATTTTGATCATTTCATTACTTTAAAAGGTGTCAAGTCCTTTGCTTTAAAAATAAAACAAGCACATAAACCAACAAATAAAAAAAAGCACAAAATGAAATGACTCCTGAAAACTAATACAGTGAAAGAGAAGTTACAGTGATATGAGCCAAAGCTGCCCATGGTGATTCTGACTGGGGTTCTCATCTGAGATATGTTGAAGAAAAAATGACAAAGAAGCTGCTAGGTATCATTGTATTTGGAGATGCATCATAGCTGCATATGTGGATCGCTGAAAGGAAATTATGGAATGGAAGAAGCCACTTTGCCATTTCCTTGTCCTGGGGCCTTCTTGACAGAACAAGTTGCAGTTAAAGAGGGAAGAATAGGAGGATAGAACCCTAGAAATGTGCACCAAGACCTGAAGTTGATCCTCTTTCAGTACTTAAAAGCAGAGCTTCAGGCAATTCTGTTTATTGCATTAGAATTTAATAATAGCTGAGTGGTTTTTAAAATACATTTTAGGAGGAACATTGCACATGTTTGTGATTCATTCTAATTTAAAATATAAGGTGTCCTATTTCCATTCCTTGCTTTTATATTGTGCTAACTGTACATAAATGGAAAATGATTAACCTTTGTCAAATGAAAGAAACTGGATAAAAAGTAAGATGGCAATCATGCTTTTGATTTTTTTTAAAGAGCATATTTTATATACAGTATGAAAAAAATAAATAAATTTACTGAGTGTTATTAGTGTAAATTATTTCCAGGTCTGAAAATAATAAAATTGTATTCTATTTTTTTATTATTTCCCATTTCTATAAAATAAATGTTCATTATTTTTAGAGTAGTAATAATAATTTGTTGATAAACATTTAAAAAATGCTATTACCTTAATTTCTATTAGAGGAAGTGATAAATTAATAAGCATTTGACCATTGGGTCCAAACAAAAAAGGCATGATCTATCCCCTCGTAAAATATAAAATATATAAGTAAAGGCAACTGAACCTGAAAAAAAGAAAATCATAAATAATAGATGGTGATTATAAAAGTCAATGTTATTTATTTTGTGATTATAAAGGCCATTATCATTCAAGTTTATTCATTAAAGTAATAATTTTAATATTCTTTTGTGCCATATACTTCTTTATACATATACTAAAAAAATCAATGATTATTAGAGTTTGCCTGTACCTTCATATATAAAATATGTTCCAGAAAATACTTCCCCAAAAAACTTTATGCATAGGTTCCCATAACAGTAGTTAGTCTAAAATAATCAAATTTTTCCCAAACATTTATGAATGCTCACTCTATCTTTTATCACTTCCATCTCTTTGTTTGCTACTCATTTCACTAATAGATGTCTGTATTAAATCTCTCTATTTTAATGTGTCAATGGAAAACCAAACCAAATTGAAAAAGAGAAAAGGGCCACATGTACAAAGCTTTAAAAATCATTTTTGAATTTTAATGGGATCTGCTTTGATTACAATTCTGATCATTTTCATTTGGGCAGAGATAGATTATTCACAATATGATACTTCTCTTTACTGTAACATGGAAATAAAGTAGATCAATTCTCTTAAAGGAACTATAGAATGAAGGTGATGCTATCCTCCACTTGCTGATTAGAAGTACTTTCTATAAAAGACTATTTGTGGGAAAATTAAACATCAAGACAAATCTGACTGACCACTAAGTTTTTTAAGGCTAAGATGGACTATTTTCCCTGAACATGATACAAAAATAGAAAACAAGAGACTTGTTCCTTAATCAGCTGAAAGTGGTTTTACACCTTTCCTAAGGATTCAAGTGTGTTATTGTTACTATGGCAACAGATTGTCAGTATGGTGACCAGAGTTTCTCATGCCAGCCTGATTATTGAACAGAAGGAAATAGAACACTTCATTATTTTTTATTTAAAAAATTTTAAAAATAAATGTTTTTTATGCTCTTGAATACAGGAATACAGGTTCAGTAATAAGAACCACATTGCCAAAGGAAGTTGAGCATGGGGTAGTTAGAAAGGAAGCTAGACCTCAGGGCACAGAGTTTGCCATCTGTGACCTGATGGTGGTGGGGCAGTGACTTCTTGGTTGGCCTGACTGGATTCTGAATTCTCTCACTTGGCCTTTTTGCCCTCTCTCTGGTAGAAGGAAAATGCTGGGTTAGTGATAATGTGTGGATGAAAATTCATTTCCTCACCAATAAACAAGTCCTTATTGAGTACATGCTACATACCACACACTATTCCAGCCTGACACAGTGTTCCAACAAAAGAACAAAAATCAGTGCCAACATGGACTCACATTCTTGGGGACACAGAGCAAAACCAAAGAGGTAAACTCACAAATAATATCAAATAGTATAGTAACTGCTATGAAGAAAAATAAAGCATATTAAGAGTAATGGGAAATTTTTTGAAAGAGGAGGGAAATACTAAAAAATGAAAACCTTCAGAAAACCATAACATTTAATTTACTTGTAACTGGGCCTGATAGATGTAGATTACATGTGAATATACTACATCAGTCATTTTAAAAAACAAATATAGACTGAATAGGAGCCTCTATTTGCCAGGTACTGGAATCATGAGATCTTGACTCAATTCTAGAGCTTAAAATATTGCAGGCCCTTAATATAGCTAATGAAGGCCTTAAATTAAAGACCTTCCATTTTTTCAGGACTCTATATTTCATACCTCTCTTGCATAAATTCCCTAATGTTTTCCAAATATGCTTTATTGCCTTAAAAAATGACTTTGGGATTTTGTTGTTGTTGGTGGTGGTGGTGGTGGTGGTGGTGGTTTGTTTTTGTTTTTGTTTTTGTTTTTTTACAGAGAACGGGCTTCAAATTTTACTCTCTGTCTTACAATTTTAAATAGCAAGTTGTTTTATGGAATTCATTACTTTGGGAGGTAGGAATAGAAGAAAATATAAATGGATTTGAAAAGAATTTGAACAGATTTGCAAATGATAGAGCCATTCCTAACAACTAAGAGAAGCTTAAAGTTTTGGAGTGAGCATTCTGGTAAAGAGTCTACAAAAACAGAAGTCCTACCATAGGGTAAAGAGGATTGGAAAAGTCCCTACAATTAGGAAGGACAACCAAGCTTTTCCTTCTCCTCCCCCACTGAGGTTGTGCTGGCAACAGATGACCGAGCTGCAGGAACACTGCACCACCTAGTGTGGCAACTCTTGTGTTCCTACCCAATTGTATTTATTCTTTATTGTCTCATGAAATGCCTAGCACTCACTGACTTGGCACCTTAGCTGGGCAACATGTAGGCATTATGTTTTTATGTTGCCATAAAACATCCTCAGTGATTGTGGCAAGCACACTTACCGCTTTTCTGATGATTAACACTCAGCATGGGTTACAGTTGAATTGTTTGCTTTTACCCGTATTGAAGATCTTATTCTGCAGATGACTCTAAAGTGCTTTATAAATATGGCATGCAGCAACATGGAATGTTTGGTTTTATAGCAATAGCCAGGATTGAGCAAAACAAGAAATTTGCATATAACTTTGGAAAATCCTGATTCTAGACTCTGGAGCAGATAAATTTCCAAGGTTACAAGCTGCTCTCTCTATCCTCTAAGGGGTTCTGTTTGTTTGTTTTTTGTTTTTTGTTTTGTTTTAAGTGCTTGTTAATCTTCAGATTATCAGGGTCATGTTCTAGTGCCCTCAGGTTGATCTTGCTACCCCAGACTGGATGTCAACTTTATTGTATCAAGTGCCCTTGAGAACCTCACAAAGTTGCACAGTTGACAAAGTGAGACCTGATGAAAACATTAGAAAAAAGCTATTCACATATGAGCTTGTCTGGTTCTGGCCCTGTGCTCAAATTTCTCTTTTCTACCCACTCCCAAACATCCAATTACCCTCATTAATTATTTTCATATTGGGGCAGTTTTGGTCCTCTTCAATTCAAAGAATCTTGGCAGTTGAGGAGTACCATTAACGTGAGTTCAGGATAGTAGAACACCCTGTTTCTTCCCATTTCTTTAGACAGTATGGCATGTGCCAAGGCAGGCTGCAGCCCTTTGGAAGATCTTGTCTAATTAGTGGCAGAGCTCACATGTGCACAAGGGCTATTACGATATGTCTTCTCTGAGGGTTATTTCTATTCACACTCTAAATCTTGAAAAATTGAAGTCAAAATGTTAATAAGCTAATTTTTTTCACATTTAGAAACTGATCTTTTTAAATTGCAGAATTAACACATTCTCCCTTTCCTTTCTACATTAATTAATTTATTTTAAAAGTTTTAGACTATGGAAATTGTGCAAATTACAGTTTACTTTATCTCAGCATTTCCCTGTCCTTGCTACAGGTTTACAGCATTGATCTGCCTCTTTCAAGGTCTCTTTGTTCTCCTTAATTTCCAGCCTAGCCTGGCTAAGGGCTCACTTGTCTTTCTTTTTTATTTATTTGCCTTTCACAGACCAGATCAAGGCTCAGCTATTTCCTTTAGCTGCCATTCAGTTATCAGAAAAGCAAGGTTCTACTTTGACTTTTGAAGTACTTGTCTGCCTTCAGTACTTTACCAGTTCATATACTTTTTGTTGGGTCATCTTGACATACTGCATCATTTCTTAAATTGTTTTCTTACGTCTTTGTCTGTGATTCTATTTGATTAGATATAAGTTATAGAGTCATTTTGATCTCCCATTTGACCGAAAAACTGTTCTTGTGTACTATGTATATGTGCATGAGTGAGACAGACAGACAGACAGAGAAAGACAGAGAGAGACAGAGATGATTGTAGTAAAGGCTAGTGGTAAAGGGAATGGATCAAAAAGAGGGCAGTTGAAGAGAAAACCTTCTTATGCTTATGGTATCAGCAGTTTCTCCCAATACAAGGAAGGATTTGAAATATACCCTCAGCATCCTTGTCTTTCTACCCCTGAGGGACTCTGGAACCAATTAAACTCTCTCCCATTGAGATATCCCAGAAAATAGGGAGGTTTCCTGGAAATTGCTGTATAGACCAGCCTAGGTTTCTCCCCAAATTCAGGTAGTCTTGGAGCTGCTTTGGAAAATAAAAGCAAAGAGATTTCTGGGGATTGATATTTACTTTAGTGAAGCCCCAAACCTGTCCAAGTTGATTGTTTTTTATTGTCGGGGTGGTAAAAATGGTAATTCTTCAAATCTCCCCAGGACCCTGTTCTGTGTGGGGAAGAGGGATGAAATGGGCAGAGAGAAGGATTATACAGATGTTCAGATGTTATTGATTAAAAATGTATGTAATTGAGCAGGTCAAGATCTTTTTTTTTCACTACTAGCACACTGACATTGAATGATCTGTGCATAATAGACACTTAGAAAATATTTAATTTAAAAATATTTATTGTTTATTATTTACCAAAGAGCTTTTGGTGGGCATAAAAAAAGATAGAAGCTAATACACCAATAAAAAACATGGGCATATTTTAAAAAATGTATAAGCTAAAATATTTTGAAGTAGCTTTTAGAGCTCCATAAGCAACAATCAGGCAGAGAGATACATTAACCAGTGCTCAGCAAAACCCAAGAAAGGGCTGGAATAAGGAAACTGAATGATCCTACTTAGCATGTTCGTCAGGGGCCACTGCCTGGCTGGTGAACTGGCATTTCCAGTGTTCCACCCTAATTTAGTTCCCTGACCCCAGGTTTTGAAAGGTCACTGTGAAAGGTGATCTCACCCTCAGGTGCCATGGTCACTGAACTGGTGTGACCTCTCCCACATCTGCCTAGGTCCCTGAGCTGAGGAAGCTTTCACATTCCCAGATCCTAGTAGCTGTGGGTGTCTATGTCCTGGTCAGGATCTGCCTGTAGGCTGTTGTCTTTGCTGACTTGCACCTAACAGGAAGTATAAAATTGAGCAGACGCTATTTGCCTTCCATCCACCCCCACAGTCCTCAACCCTCCTCCACTGTACCCATGGAAGCATTTCCCCTTAAGATTCAGTCTGGCTTAGTACCAATGCCAATCATACCAGGACAGAGAGAAGCTGAGTTTTTGCCCTCTCCTCTTCCCACCCCAACCTCAGCAGATGAGGTCTGGAACTCATCTTGCAGATATCAATGAGAGAGCCAGAAATTGGTAAATGAATTATATCACACATCTGTGCCCAGAAGTCCTTCTTTACACCTCCACTCAGTTGGCTAAGTGGGCCCTGCCAGCGGGACTCATTTTTGCTTAGCTCTGTTGCATAGTCTCTCAACAGACTGATTATTTGGCCCAATAATTCAATGATCATGCTTTTCACCTCATTTCAGGGTCCCCCCACCTCCCAGAAGTTCTGCTTCTTATTGCTTTGCTGCTCCTTTGGGTATCTACCTAGGCTGGACTAGAATTTGATGTGGCCACACCCACTTTTGACTGTGTTTATGGTCCACTGGCTGCTTTCTGAGAGGTCAGAGCCATAGCTGGTTCAATTTTCACAGCTGTAGTTTCTGTTTCCAATTCCTGCTTATTGGCATTTTCCACTGAGGTCCCAGCACATGTTCATGCATCTGTGTGCAATGATAAGAATACAAACCTTTTTTTCCTACTTGACAGTGCTATTATCTGACACTCTGTTCAGACCTCATGCTGTCCCTAGCTGGTTGTAGGCCTCTTCTGCTTGGCTGTGCCACTGGTCCTGACTCTCCTAGATGAACCTCTCCTGTAACTAGTTATGTCCTGGAAGGACAGAAGGTCTTTCAGGCCATTCTTATTCTTAGTGAGTTTTTCACTTACCAATGATAATCCTGGTACTTCATGATTTTCACATATCCAGGTAAATCTGGTTAAGCTGCATTAAGATTATCAATGCTCAATAAATATTTTTACTATTGATTTGATTTGATCTGCCAAATTGTAGTGTGCTTTGTTGTAAGTTGCCCTCTATCAATGAAAATGAACTGAGCTAAGACAAATTGGGTGATAGCTTATGGCTTTAAAATTGAATTATTTATGAAAAAATATCAACAAAGTGTTCTTTTATACAGAAGTTTCCTGGTACATTTCTTAACTACTAACAGAGAGATGGAGGGACAGAGAAAAGTGTCAAGCGTATTACTAATTAAAAATTATGCAGACATAAAGGCAAAGTATATTTAAATCAATAAAATGTGATTTCCAAAGTTTTATTCAGTCACAACTAGTCAGTAAGAGCTAAATTAAAGGGAAAAGCTACATTAGAGATTAATTTGTGTCTCATAGATGAAAATTTCTATATTCTCCTTATACCTCAAACTCCATGTCTTCTTAATACTGGGATAAAAGTAAGCCACTTTCAATCTCATCTTTCATTTCTTTTTCTCTCCTCATGATGTCTCCACACCGACTCCTTAGCTTTTCTCTCCTGGAAGCAGTATAGTGAAATGGGGAACATTGGGTTTGTGCTTAAAAGATTGTATTTGTCACTTATTAGCAGAGTGGCATATAAATGGATAAATTTCTTATCTAAGTATAAAATAAATTGTTTAAAAGTATTTGTAAAGTCAGAACTGCCATATATGTAGACTAGATGTTTGTAATGACCAAATGATAAAATTTATGTAAAATGCCTTGCAAGGTGTTTGGCACATAGTTGTTTTTTGTTCCTTTTGTCTCCCCTTTTCATGTTCTTTCTAAAGTGAAGGGGGAGCCTGTCTTCCAAGCTGTCTCACCTATTGTGTTGACCTATTGCCCTAACCTCCCAGGACAGGTTTCCTCACATCTGCCCTCTCTTTAACATGCATAATCTCTCTTTCTCCCAGGCGACTTCTATTCTGTCTTTGAGGGGCATGTACACATTCCATTCTGGAAAATAACTTCTACCTATTGCTTTTTAAATTTCTAATCATCTTTTCAAAGCCAATATACTAAAAAGAATGGTGTATTTTCCACCAATTTTCTTACAGCATGTTATTTCCTTAATTATTAATTAAGAGATTTTTAAATATCTCTAGAAAAAAATTTCCAAAATCTGGAATGCTGTCCTTCTGACTTGGTGGGATTACTAGTGACTTTGAAGTACCTCCATGATGATCAGATGATAGGAATGTTTTCATATCTATAAGGAGTTAAATATATTAGAACTATTGCATTGAAAAGGCTGCCTTATAGAAAGAAGATAAGAGAAAGGAACTTTAGATATAGATGATAGGAAAGAAGGGAGGGAGGGAGGGAGGGAGGGAGGAAGGAAGAAAGGGATAGGCAGAGTATATATTGAATTGTGTTAGTGTTCCTTTAAGAATCATTATTATTTTGATCTGTTTTGCATAGACTGAAACCCTTCCAGAAACGTCATATATTAAATGATTGGTAAATTAAAGTACTTTAATCTAATTGCTCCTTCAGGAGCTAATGACCATCTCTGTTGCTTTGTTTGAAACAACTGGTATAATCATCATGGAAAGAGTGTGTTCAGTCCCATACATTGCTTTGTAAATTCACATTTAGTTCAAAATTAAGTGCAATTTCAAAGTATCTTTTAAAGAATTCTTATATTTGAATACATTTGCTAAAATTTCTGAAGGTGACTTTGATGAATGGATTGCTGTCTTTAAATAGATTCAGCTTGCTGTATATGCAAAATGACTTGTGCAGGATCAACCATGGAAATTCACTGAGTATGCCCTTTGCACTCAAAATATTGAAAATTACAGCATAACCCGAAGGACCTCATTTAGTTGAGAAATCAGTGTGTGATTTATAAAGGCACCATGTAGAAACCTTATCAGAGATCTATGCCCAGCATACTTCTCTGTTATAATTATTATTTGTAGAGGTAGGTTTGTGGATTGAATTTTCTTTTATATTTGAATACATAAATGTTTCTGGAAGGGTTTTTGGCCAATTATAGACATGTGACCTTCATATAGCTTTTTATTTTATTTTATTATTTTTATTTATTTTTTATTTTTTTTAGGCAAGGCAACCCTTGGTTGACTTTACAGATTGCAAGGACCTTGTCAGTTTACAATCCCTTATTTTTTTATTTTTCATTTTTTACACCTACAATACCTGGTCTTTCTAAATGGTCTCCCATCCAAGTATTAACCAGGCCCAATCCTGCTTAGCTTCCAAGATCAGACAGGATTGGGCTTGTTCACAGTAGCATGGCCGTAGACAGCTTCATATAGCTTAAAAATAACTTTCATAAAAATTACTTCTCTATTTGTAGAGTGAGAATGTTTCAGAAGCTGGAAGGAACCTAAAAAATTACATATTCTAATGCCCTTCTTATTAGACAGGCAAGCAAGGAGAGGTCCAGCAGAGACCAAGTGACTTGCCAAAGTCTGTTCCTTCCTGAAAATTGGTGATCAAACTAGTATAAGAACTTAGTTGATGAGAGACTTGATTCCTTGGGGGAGGTGAGGCACATTCTTATGAAAAGATTTTTAAAGAATTAAAATGTTATTTCATCCAGTTTATGGAAACATAATTTAGAAGAAATCAAATTTAACTTGGAAAACTATTACTCTAATAAGTTAGTTTTTTGTATATATAGAGTATCCTTTTCCAAATGAATTTTGTATTCACTGTCACATTTCTTTTGAGTGAAAATGAATATAGTAGTCCCTCCTTATCTCTGGTTTTGCTTTCTATGGTTCTCATTACCCTAGTCAACTGCAGTCCAAAAATAGTAAATGGAAAATTCCAAAAATAAATAATTTGTAAGTTTTAAATTGTACACCATTCTGAATAGCATGATGAAATCTCACACTATTCTGCCCCATCCTGCCCTTGACATGAATTATCCCTTTGTCCATCAAATCTACACTGCATACATTACCAGCCTACCAGTCACTTAGTAGCCAGCTGGGTTTTCAGATAGGTTTTCAGATATTCTGAGAGAGAGAGAGAGAGACAAGATATGCTTTTTTTTTTTTTTTAGAGGATATTGTTATAATTATTCTATTTGATTAGTTACTTTGTTAATCTCTTACTGGGCCTAATTTATAGATTAAATTTTATCATAAGTATGTATATATGGGGGGGAGTATATATAGAGTTTGGTCCTATCCTCATTTTCAAGCTCCCAATAGGAGTGTTGGGTTATATCCCATGCAGATAAGGTGGGGGGGGGGGGCTGTCGTAATTCAATAATTCTTTTCATTTGGTGTTTCACAATTTATTTAATTAGTTTCATTGATAGAAGAGAAATTTCTTAGACAAGTGTGATCTATGAAAATTACAATGGAAAAGTAACCTACATAATCTAATCATTTATAAGTATTCCCCCATATATATATAAATATAGCCAGTACTAAGGTAGATTGTTAGTTTTTCTAATTACAAACAACACTTATCTATTATAAGAGATGATATTCTAGTTTAACCTAGCTTTGGTGGTTACTTATAACTGAAAATAATGAAAATGGTAGAGTTGAATATAGACTGTTTTTTCATTCTAACTTTCTAACTCAGGGAATTTTATTCTAACTCAGAGGATTTGCTTATGGTGATATTTCTCTGAAATATAATATTTCCTTTCTGCATATTTCAATCTACTCTTTTCTCCTATAATAACCAAAGCCAGAGAGTATTGAAAAACTTTGGGTTAACACATGGTTGTGGCAGACAACCACTACTCTCAACCCTGCTGCTCCTCTAAAGGCCTTTGAGAAAAGCATAAAAGATCTTGAGGCCAGGTATGGTACTGACAGTCTATCAACGAAAAAGCAAACCACCTGAAAGAGAGATTATATGCAATAAACCAAGATGAATCTGGGGAGATAGAATAATCAGATGACAAATTAGGAGCAGATGAGAGGCCAAAGCCATTGGGGAGGCCTGTGAGAGATCAGAAGAAGCTAAGAGGGAATTAAATCACTGGGACAATTTTTCAGTACCCATTTTGAAACATCATATAATGTCTATTAACAACTGTCCTGCTCTTGCTAGGCTGAGATGGGTCTGCCAGCCCATACCATCTTGACAACCACCATGTCTCCTAGTTTGAGGTTCACTATTTATTCAAAACATTAATAAACATTTACTATGTGTGTGCAAAATGTTAAGATCACAAAAAAGAATAAGACAAAGTGATTGTTCTTAAGTTCAAGTAGATCACAAAAGAAACTCATATATATTGAAAACCTAGCATGTGCCAGACATGGTGAAAGGTATTTTGTATACACTATCTGTTAATTGTGATACACATAAAGATATGTTGAAGTCCTAACCCTCAGTAACTCAGAATGTGACCCTATTTGGAAAGAGGGTTGTTGCACATGTCATTACTTAAGATGAGGTCATACTGGAACATCAATACAATTGGTGGTCTTATAGAAATAGGAGAAGAGAGACACAGAGACAGGAATAACATGATATGAACACAGAGGCAGAAATTGGATGGATGCGACCTTAAATCAAAAACGCCAAAGATTACTGGCTATAACCAAAAGCTAAGAAAGGCATGGAACAATTTCTCTCTCAACCCTCTGAAGGAAGCAACCCTGCTGACATCTTGATTTTGCCCTTCTAGCTTCCAGACCCCGAGACTGTGAACATTTGTTATCAGGCACCCAGTTTGTGGTACTTTGTTACAGCCACCCTCAGAAACTAATATACCATCTAAGTCCTTTTAAGAATTTACATGGTAAGTAATGTTAGCTCCACTTAAAAACTAGATTTATAACTTGCTTTATTCAAAAAGAAATAGCTTTGAGATTAGATAGAATCAAATTCATATTCTGAATTAGAATTAAATTCCCCAGCAACTAATTAGCTATAAAATTTTGGAAAAATTGTTGAAACTTTCCTAAGCTGACATTTGCCCGTATGTAAACAGGAGATCACTCTATTGAGGTTCATATTTCTCGGTTTACACTGGCTGCTAGGAAATTAATAACCAAGTTTGTAACCCAAGTATATAGAATCTCAGGCACACTTTCTTGCATTTAAAAATCTTTTTGGTATTGTATAAACTTCTGTAAGTTTCTGTAAATTTTAATTGGGAATAAATTAAATAAACACCATTTTAGATAAGGCCTATGCCAGTAGAATACCATTCATAAGTTAAATGACAGGTTTGAAAGCATTCTACTATAGTCTAAATGAGTGGCCTCCAAAATATGATTTTATATTGCATGAGGCGATCTATTGGTGTAAGGGAAAAATGTTAGAATTAGTTATTATTATATTTTTGTTTATTAAAAAAATAGAAAGAAAGCAACCAACTTTCCTAATATTTACTAAGTGTTGACAATGACACCATTACTTGGTCCATATTAGGGCAGTCAAGTGTGAGACAGCCAGGGGAAGAGTGGGAGTTCATGGATGACAGCAGTGCACACCTGGTTTTTCAATGAAGGCCTATTGCAAGATATTGTACCTGATGTGTGCCCACTTAATTGGACTTACAAATCCCATAATCTAGCATTAACTAAACTTACTCTCACAAAATGAACAAGTCGTTTATAAAAGGTACTGCAAATAGTAGATAGAAGATGATATGCAAACACCAATGATCAAAAAATTTTCAGAATGGACATACTTCTACTCTTAGCGAAAGCTGTTTTTCATTTGCATGGTGAAATTAAAACAATAATGACTTAATTAGGTATGGCAAAAAGTTAGCCCCCGAAATTCAAAATTATCAATAGGATTATTTAAAATGTAAATTTATATACACTATCATTAATGAGACCTAAGTATATACTGTACTTTGAAGTATTAGCTGAAAGTAATACATATTATTTTATAAATGCAAATGCCTATATTGGGAATTATTGCTCAAAAATATTTACTATAGTAGTGCACAATTATAAAAAGTTTAAAGATCAATTGCCTCAACAGTGAGCATGTGCTAGTCATCACTGTCTTCCTAAATCTCCCTTTAAGCTTCCTTACGGATTTGTTTCTATAATTAAAACACTACCACAAGGGAGAGTTATTAAAATGTTCTGAAGGATGGATCTCATATGACAGGTTCAGAGACATAAGTGCTAGAAAAATGAGGTTCTTGAGAAAGGTTACTGAGTTTCTTCTAAGATGCCCCAGTACTTAGTATAGTGCCTGGCATGCGTTTATCAAATAAAATAAGAAATCAGTAAATGCAGCATATATTATAGGAAGATAACATCTCCCATGGCACATACACATATTAACCTAATATGGAATATAGAAAATTTATTTAGGAAAATAATCATCAAAACGTCTTTGCTTGTGGCTAATTTATATTACGTAGAATTTTAAATAAACTTTCCCTATGATTAAGCTGAGTTACCGAGCAGATAAGATCCCATAAAACCTATAAAAGCTTGTTAGAGCCTTGCCAAGCCATGAGATCAGTAAGCTCACAGGGTGACTTCCTTTTAAGGTGACTGCTCCACTAGATGAAGGAAGAACACATTCCCACTTCATCCTATGTGTTCCAAGTCACTTCACTGAGACAGTGGCCGGCACTTGAGGCCAGCCGTCCTGTCCTTTCACTAATGTGTAGCTAAGGAAGCCTGGCTGACTGCATTGCTACTACGACTCTGTGCCAGATTTCCAGGTCTGAGTATGACAGGAGAAAGGCTGGGGAAACTATATTCTACTGCCAGCAGGAGCAGGCAACATTGGTATTTCCAGAGTCCAGATCCATCTTACTGAATGGAAAAGAATGCTGGATTTTTCTCATTAGGCAATTAACTGGCTTACCTCAATTCCTTGTTATACTATTAACACTTGGCACATTAGAAAATGGCCATATTTGTCATCACTGCTGATAGGAAAAGAAGAATATTTTTTTCATAAATGTGGAAATCAACTTTCTAAGATAATGAAAATGACATGAATGGAAATGCTATTTTTGAGCAAAACATAATACAGTCTTTTGTGGAGAAAAAAGAATGTTTAAGAGATATATATAGGATGATCCCAGGATTGTAGAAATAATATATAGAATAAAAAGAGTAAAGACATATTAAAATGTAAACAAAGGTATCTCATAGAAGTGGACTTTAAGGTGATTTCTATTGTTTCTTTTGGCTTACCCAAGTTTTCCAAATTTTCTCCAATATATAAGCATTATTTTAATAATAAAAACAAATCTTTATATTTTTTAAACTATATTATCTGTCTTGAATAACTAAATAAAATTCTGGTAATGATAATAATAATATAAAAAATAGGGAAAAGAGAAAGGTAAAAACATCCTCAAATTTGTCCTAAAGACTCTGCTTTGATCAGCTTTCAAAATTATTTGACAGTTGCTATGAAATTGGCTGTTTTTACCAGATTCTTAAGAGTTAAGAAGAACCCTGTTGGTTAGCTGAAGATGGTTTACTCAGTTTCAAGACTTCAGTGAAATAAATTCATTTAAAAATAATAATAAATAGTGGGGTTTTTTGGTATATAACACTAGAAATTCAGAAGATGATAAAACTAATTAATTTATTGATTCATACTGGTGAGTGCTAGGAACTATGCAACATGCTAGGGATAAAAGAGTGAATAAGATGAACAAAGTCTCTCTGTCACAGATTTAACTACATATACACTTACCTTGTAAGTCCTTGTATAAATGGTTTGTATTAGATTGTAGAAATTCTTTTAAAGATAGTTGTTATATTTTTTTGGGGAAAAAAAGAACATTATGAAATGCTCAAACAATCTGTTAGATATAAAGGCATCAAAACTTTATTCTATCATTTAAAAAGTTTGAAAGTTACCAGAAGGAAGTCCAAATTACTCTCATTTCAGAATACTAGGAAAGACATTTTAAAAGTATGCCCCCCCCCTGTTTTTTTCTGTTTTTCTTTGGTTGATGAATTATAGACAAGGTATATCAACCACTTCTCATATCTACTAGATACATCTTCCAGAGAAGTTGTCATGTTATTTGAATTATAAAGTTTAAAGACTAACTGCAAATACACGTTCTGAAAAAGTTTCTGGAGAAATGCTGGTTTGCATTTAAACTTTCTGAGCCCCAGTAGATCCTGACCTAATTCACAGGAACTTTCTAAGGCCACCAGGACATTATATTTGAAAATATTTACAGCTTACTACTATTGAAATTTTGTTTTGGCCACCTTTTCAATTAGTGGTGATCTCTCTCTCTGAAATATAGCTGATGCATTCTTGCCGCATATTTTCAATCTATTTTCTCCCCCTGTAATAATCAAAGCCAGGGAGTATGGAAAAACCATGGATTTGGGGTTAATAAATATAGATGGGAGACATCACTAGTCCCAACCCAGCTGCCTTTCTAAGGGGCTTGAGAAAAATCACAATTTGTAAAGATCCAGGGGCCAGGTTGGTACTGGCAATCCATCAACAGGAAAGTAGAAGACCGTTCGAAAGGAAGATTAGATGCTATAAATCAAGATGAATCTGAAAAGATAGAACAACAAATTACGGGCAGATAAGAGGCCAGAGCAACTGGAGAGGGCTGTGAGGGATAAGGGAGCTGAGAAGGAGCTGAAGACTGGGATGGTTTCAGAAGCCCTTTAGAAATGCTGCACTGTCATATAATGTCTGTGAACATTTTTTTTTTTTTGACATGTTATACCAGTGATTCTTATTCACATTTTCAACAAAAGCTTAAGGGAACAGCCAAAATAGAAAGAACAAAAGAGATACAAATGTCAGTAGCCTCAAAAGAAAAGGATTTAGTAACAGAAAAAAAAAAAATCCACTTTTCCTTAGAAGCCTATCTAACAACCTTTCCTCCCTTCATCCTTGCTGACAGAAACTTCAATTTTATGTAGTTACTGGGGGCCATACTAGGAGCGATTAGACATCCAGGTGAAACTTGATTAACTATGGCCTGAACATGGTACTTCAATTCCTATTATCAGTGATTGGTTTAAAAATAAAAATGTTCATGTAACACAATTCTGGCCAATGAATTGAAAGGAAAATCTGCTGCAGAGCCTCCAGGGACATTTTCCTTGCTATTAAAAGAAATACGTAAGTCAGATCCTAACTTTTCCCTGTTTGCCCCATGCCCTATTGTCTGAAAGGCCCTACTCAATCAGGCCCTTGCTTAACTTCTTTATTCTTGAAATTCTTTCATTTCTTTTCCTTACTCACCATGCTGGCCTCTTCTCTATTTTTTCAATACCCCAAGATTTCAGGGTGTTTGTCCTTTCTGGTCCCTCTGCCTAAAATTCTTTTCACCAGTTCCTTGCATGGCTTGCTCCTTCTCATCATGCAGGGCTTAAATTCTGTTTTAGGACTTCCCTGGCTCATTCCATTATGAGTTATTTACTGTTTAACTCTTATCACAATCTAAAATTGCTATTTTTATGTGTATTTTTTTGTTTGTTTATTTTCTGTCCCACCCACTAAAATATAAGATCCCTAAGAAGCTTAATCTTGAGGGAATGTTAATTTTCCTTCAAGGCTATGACCTTGTATAATATTTCTAATGCCTGGAAAAGTGCTTGGCACATCGTATTTGCTGAGTCATTAAATATATACTGACTTCTGGTATTGAAAATATATGACAGCCATGACATAACATGACCAATTTATACATTTGAAAATACAGTCCTGAGAGATTTGATTAGCAGACAGTATATGTATTATCCAATTGGCTATAATTGGTGAAGTAAGGGGGGAAAGGGAGATCAAAAAATAGGTGTATTGTTTATATATTTTTTGCAAAGAAAAAAATATTTATAAAATAGAGTTAATGTGTATTCTCTGGCACCACTTTTACTGAAGCAGAGATGGCCAAAGAGAGATGAGGTGTTTTAGTCCTTTCAGGCTGTGATAACAGAATGCCATAGACTGGTGGCTTAAAAGACAAACATTTATTTATCACATTTCTGAAGGCTGGGAAGTCTAAGATCATGGTGGCAATATGATCGAACTCCTGGTTCACAGACAACTGCCTTCTAGCTTTTTTCTCACATGGTGGAGAAAGAGAACATCATCTCATCAATCTATTGTAAGGGCATTAATTCCATCATAGGCGCTCCAACTCCATGACCTAATCTAACCCTAATTACCTCCCAAAGGCCCCACCTTCAAATTCCATCATAATGGGGATGAGGGCTTCATATAAGAATTTGAGAAGGGCACACAAACATTTAGCCTGTAACAAGGGTTCCCCCTTGTGAATAACATGCTTCTGTATCACAAGGCACAAAACAAAACAAACATCACCCTAGATTCTGTAACATACATTATTTTTAAAATGGCATCTAAATCATAAAATTAATTTGGTTAATATTGGGGAAATTTTTTAAAGTTTTGGTAGTTGGATTAATGTAGTTAGATTAATGAGGAGACTGTGCAGTGAGCAGAAGTCTTTGGGTTGCAGAATCAAGTTTTAGAATTTCTGATTGCAAATCACAATTTTTTTAGTATAAATAATTCTAAGCTACTTTTAAAATGATGTTGGAGATGATATTTCTTTTGGAGAAATGGCTGTTCAAATCCTTTGCCCATTTCAAAATTGGATTACTTGTCTTTTTATTGTTGAATTGCAAAAGTTCTTTGTATATTCTGGAGATAAATTGTATTTCCTTATGAATTTTAGATCAACTTCTTGATTTCTGAAAAAAAAAAGGCAGCTGTAATTTTTATGATTGAATTGAATCCTTAGATCATTTTGGGGAGTATATCTTCATAATTTTGTCATCTAATCCATGAACATATGATGTTGTCCATTTATTTAGATCTTTGATTTCTTTCAACAATGTATTGTAGTTTTCAGAGTACAAGTTTTTCATTTTTTAGTTAAATTCATTCCTAAGTGTTTTATTCTTTATGATACTATTATAAATGAAATTATTTCTTAATTTTGATTTTGGATTGTTCATTACTAATTGATAGAATCATAATTGTTAATTACTAATGGATAGAAATACAATTGATTTATGTATATTGATTATATTACCCTTCTGCTTGGCTGAACTCATTTATTAGTTCTAATAAGTTTTTGATGGATCCCTTAATATTTTCTATATACAGGCTCATATCTTCTGCAAATAGAGCTTCACTTCTTCTTTTCCAATTGGGATGCCTTTTATTTTATTTTCTTGCCTTATCTTCTCTGACTAAACTGGGCTAAAGAAAGAACTCATAGTCTTGGTCACTCCCACTCGGAGTAGAGCTTCCATTACACTGAACTGGGGGATGGGAACAAGAGACTCCCTGTTCTCAATGAGCTTTAGTAGATTTCCTTATATCTATGTATCTCCATTTTCTGTATGTCCTTAGGACAATTTTCAGAGGCTTTACATGGTTTTTGTTTTTATAATTTTCATTAGGTATGAATTTTTTCATTGCAGACAGAGTCCATAGAGCTCCTCACACCAGTGAGAAATGCTTTTCCCTAATATGCTGCATTAACTTCTTTCTTATAGCTGCTGTAACAAATTACCACAAACTTAATGACTTAAAACAATACAAATTTATTCCCTACTGATGTGGAGACCAGATGTCTAAAACTACCTTCACTTGACTGAATAAAGTCAAAGTATTGGCAGGGCTGGTTCCTTCTGGAGGCTCAAGGGGAAAGTCCATTCCTTGCCTCTTGCAGCTTCTAGGGGCTGCTGGCATTCCTTAGTTTGGGACCACTTAACTCAAATATTTGCTTTCATTATCACAAAGCTTTCTCTCTGACCCCGACTTCTCCTGTATTCCTTTGTGAAGGAATGATTATATCAGTTTCACCTGGATAAACTCCTTACTTTAAGATTTTTAACTTGATCACATCTGCAATTTTCCTCTTGATATATAAGGTAACATTCCTAGGTTCCAGGGATTAATATGCAAAGATTTTGGAGGTGGAAGCAGAGGTGTAATTTTTCAAAATTGTACAATTTTAGTGATTGGAAGGAGCGTTAGTCTTTTAGAGGAAGAAACGGTAGCTTGGATTAGTAACAATCATACTAAGTTTGTATAGCTAGGGTGTGCCAGAGCCAGAACCAGGTTACCAGACTCTTGTTTTAGAGCATAATGTTTGAATGATTAAACAAAAATGAAATTTATATTGTTGTGGATTCTAAGCCATAGATATAAATTTTAAATTGATTAATTATAGAAGCACAAAATTGGTTTTTATCAAAACTAGCTATCTGAAGTCAATTTAAAAGTAATAAATGCAATTCAATCATTATATTCAAATTTCACCTTTTATAACATCCTTTGCCCTTTAAAGATAAGGACTGGCTGCAAGAAATATGTTTTCCCCAAGTTAATTTAATTCATGTTCATAACTGTATGTAGTGAAATGTGGTTATTACCATATGTGCTGTGGAATAAACATATGCACACTTAGAAAATTTATGGATAACGTGTCCTTTGATAATTCCAAATGAGAAATCATCCACAATTTCAGAAGGAATCTGCAAAATTTAAATGAATTAACTGTGTGTGATATGGGAGGATATCTTTCCAAAAAATATTGTCACTAATTTAAATTTATAAAGTGTGATCTCTCCAGCACTTTTCTATAGGGTTGCTTTTCTCCCCCAGCTCCTGAAGGACATTCAGGGCATGTTAACATTTCTCTTGTGACATAAAATTACCCATGGAAAGAACTGATTAATGATTGCACACAGTACTTTGGAAGGAAAAGTCATCACGAGAGTTGAAACTGTTCCTTTTAATAACAGCGTCTGCACTTAGAGTTTTTAGAAGCCATTTCACGAAGAGGAGGAGGAGAAGGAGAGGAAGGGGGAACAGAGGAGAAAAAAAAGACAACCTTTTCTTCCTCCACAGATGGCTTTCATGGGTGCATCATCATCATCATTCAATGAGATTTTGAACAATAAACTATTGTCAGACATAAGCAGTAGTTAAAGGGAAAGAATCTGGCCCGTGAAAAGGATAGATAGATTACACTGCCAAATAGATTTGATCTGATACTGTTGTAGGCATGTGAAATTCTCTTTGTAGTATCAACTCAGAGAAAGGAAAAAAAGTAGCATGGGGATGCTTTCTGGGCACAGAACTGGGTTCTATGGAATAGATCCTTTTTTAAAAAAAAATTGTAGAATATTTTTTCCTAGACTTAGTGATTTACTACTATCCTATAAATACAATGCAAGAGTATATTGAACATTTTCTCAAATGACTGAATTTAAAGGGCTCCTTTAAAAGAACCATAGAACAAATCTTTAATCAAAAAAAAGCCATTGTTTGATGTATTCTCAAATGATGTTCAAGCTCATTGAGAATGTTTTTGAAGTTACAGGTTGGGTGGGAGGAATAGTTCATGATTATTCTGTTGAAAGTTCTGTCAGCTTCATAGAACTCTGTCTTGGAGATAACCATGGAGAAATAGTGAAATAAAGGGTAACACATGCTAAAAAAAAATTATATAACAAGCTTTCCAATCTTCATTGTACTCTATCCTTTAAGTAATATGTGTATTGCCTTTTCAGCATGAAAGAATGAACCTTTCAAGCTGTAGTTAACACTGTTAGGAAATTTAGCCTAGACAATCACTAGACATATTAATCAGGTTATACTTAATACACGCTCATAAAACATGAATTTCATAACAATTCCTACTCCTATAGAAGTTATACCTATTATTTACATAAGGGAAAAAATCATTAATATGGCAGCATTTTAAAATAATGGTCATTTCAGTTTTAAAAAATCTTTATTATGGTTTAGTATATACAAAAATAAAGATTTGATGAATATTCAAGTCCATTAATTTTAATAAGCTTAACACCTGTATAACCAGCTTCCAGATCTAGAGACAACATGCCAAATCCTTTTTTAACCTTTTAAAAAGGATTTGATATTGCTTGTTTAGATGTTTGAAATCTTAACTGAATAGTCATTTTTCTGACACTTATTTTCCTTAGGCAATTTGGAGGGACCCATAAGTATTTGTCATGCACTTTCAGACAGGTGAAAAGTACACTAAAAGGGGATAGAAATTAGTATAATCTTCCTTTTCCTTTCAGTAAAGGAGGGAGCATTTCTAGAAGACCACAAGAGAAAAAAACCAATTTTCTGAAGAGAACTGAATTATTAGTCTTAAAGATTGACTTTAGGAAACAGGTCTTGTGTACAGCCCAGGCTACTTTAGGCCATACTAGAGGGAGGCAGAGATGTCACCCAGGCTCTAAGGCTGTCTCTGGGACTGCCACTTGGACCTGTGTTGGTGTTGGCTAGGCCAAGGCCCAGGCAGGGCTCTGGTAATTACGAGGCCAAAAAAGACTTTCTGAACAAAGTGCACTGCTCACAGGAAGACAGAAAGTAAGGAGAAAGCAGAGGGGTCTGAAAAGGAACAGTTTGAGCAAGACATGAAAGGACCTGAGCTGGGGGCCTGACTGGAGGAGGTACAGAAGGTTCTAGAACCTCTCAGAGATGGCATACCAGACTGTGGGACAGAGGCTCCATTTTGCAGAAGCTGTTCAGCAACTTCTCTAACATTATAAATCCTGAAACAGAGGCCTGAGGATATTCTCTGTTGGCAGGGATATAAATGATGAAAAACACCAAGGAGACCAGAACACTCATTTCCCAGCTTCCAGAGCTCATTCTCATTTTTATTATTACTCAAATCATATAATTTTACTACTTTGCATTACCAAATTTTGTCAGAAAGATGTTATCATTTAGGAGCCTGCAAAACACAAGTTGAAAACTTAGGGCCAGTTTTGACGACTGTTGGTTGAGGGAGTTTGGTAGGGTTGCTGTGAATGCAGTCACATTATTGTTCAAACACTGCCAAATTTCTTCTTAGTTGGCTAGGAGAAAATAAGGAGTAAGTGTGAATGGAAAGGATCTAGCTTCAGAGATGTGCCCATTAAGTGTGAATGGAAAGGATCTAGCTTCAGAGATGTGCCCATTAACACCCTGCTCTGGTGTGTGTGCATGTATGTTTGGTATGTGTGTTTCTGTGTGTGTCCAATACTCTTGAATATGCTGTATAGCTATCGTAATGCTATTATTTACTTTTGCTTACAGGATTCAGTTTTTCCATATAACAATTAAAAATAATACAAAGTTTCTGTTGCAAAGGAAATGTGTGGATGCTGAGATGCTTGCTATTTTATTTGCCTTTAGACAGGATACAGGTAACTTGTTTTACAAAAGTGAGTTTATAGTCTGGGTGTGTTTTGAAACTCAGGTCACATGGGTTTTAATGTAATTAGTTAAATGTAATTAGTTTTAAGCTAATGAGAAATGCAAATGGTAGTTGGATCCTCCTTTACTTTGGACAAACATAAACATTACTAGAAATTTGTAAAATTTGGCAGATAGGTTAGGGCTGTTCAATTAACATCACACTGTCAGGCTTTTTAGCTGTGGCTGGCCAGCTCTTTTTTCTACTTTAAACAAGCCAAGGTCACTGATTTAATCTTTATATTAACTCTTTAGCTTTGGTCTATGTCATAGCTATGGACTGAGTATCTCTTCCTAGTTTTCTATTTTGTAAACAAATGTTCCTGAAAATAAAGGGGACCAAAGAAAATTGGGAGAATTTGGGAACTTTGTAGACAGGTTAAGGCTATATTCAGGTTAATACTGATGGCAAACTTTAAGATACTTTTAAGTCTAAGATATATGATTCCCTGAGTTAACCACTTCTGAAAAAAAAAAAATCACTTACTCAAGACCAGCAAAATGCATTCCTGTTGATGGTGTGATGTCTGTGTTTTTGTTTTTTTTTTTTTTGATGCTAAAAGTATTTTTACTGCATACTGAATATAAGAATAGTCATGGGGAGTTCTGGTGAGTCAAGCTACGTTTGAACCCAGACTAGGGTGAACTCTGAAGTGCACAAGCACAGTGTGAAAGGGTGCACAAATGTACCTGATGTGGTACCTGATGTACACACATGCAGCCACATCCTGGGGAACACCAAAGGTCAGACACAGGAAAGCTGAATTCTGTCATTAAATCCAGCATATGAATTCAGGCAGCAGACGGCATGCCACAGCAGTTGGGGCAGAAGCTTGGATCCTGAAATGGAAATAGGAGAGAGAAAGGGGGCAAGTGATGTGAGAGGGCCTGAGGCAGTTGCTATCAACAGGGAAGCATTGTCTGAGGGTGTGTGTTTTAGTGTCTGTTGGCCATGTATGTGGCACACAGGCCGCAGCACAGAAACAGAGCAGATACTCAGTATTATTGGAGAAGAAAGTATTTTGCCTTAGTGAATTTCAAAATACCTGAAACAAACCCTTTGAAATGTATACATTCATCATTTCCAGGGAAACCTTTTAAATGGATCGTATGTTTCCTGACCTTTTATGGCAAAGTTTATGAGTTTCATACAAACCTTACTAGATGGCTGTCCCTGACTGTACTGTGCTTAAATCAGTGACGTCTTCAGATTTATTAACCTCTAACTCACTTCTTGCCCACACAGGAAACATAAAATCTCCTTATAGTTCCACATTAAAAAAAAAAAAACAACTGTAGGGTTTTTTTTAGGGGGTACATTTTTTTCCTCTAGCAGTGTGATAATGTTTCTTATTACAACTAACCCTTCTTTATTAGTGCTCTTCTCTTCTGCCAGCTTATTTCTGATTTATCAGTTTGGGGCTACAAAAACATGTTCAGATTTGTTAAAATTATGTAAAATAAGAGAGGGGGGTCCTGAAAAAATATCTTATGAATTAAGCATATAATCTTTAGTGTATGGACATAAAATTTCAAACATTTGTTTAAACTACTCACAGTCTTTTTGCTGTCTTTATGTTTTGTTCTGTTTGTTTTTATAGTTGAGATCATCAGGAGTTACCTCTGAATGTATGGTGTATTTAACATAATCTGAAATATTATTTGGCACTATACATTTGCTGTCATGTCTCTTCTGGAACTGTGACTGGAACTATAAGGGCTTAACAAATATTCATTGTATGAATAATATATTAATGAATATATTCATCAGGCAGTATGTGCGGTTTCTGTCTTAAAAAATTCAGCTACGTGCTCAGTTTGACAGAAGGTACACGTAAGTATTAACTAAGAATGACATGGATGAAAGCCAGACATGCTGACACCATTTTGCAGGGGTCACAAACTCAAGGTCAAAGGCAACTCTGGCCAGAACAACTTTTTGTTTTATGTCAGTGCCTATTATGCATGAACTCTCCAGCTCACTGGCTTTGCCACTGCTTTTTATTTTACGCTTTACAGTTAGGTTCCCTGCTAGGTAGTCCCTGAAGGTGTTTGGATTTTTGGATCCTTGAAAGCTGAGTTGCTATCTAAGTAATCGCTTTTGAATATTTTCAACATACAAAGCAGTATTAGATGATAAGAAATATGTTCAAAAACCCAAACTCTTGATTCTTCTCCAATCCCCAACCTAGCTTTCCCTCAGTCTTTCCCAACTCAATAAATGTTCCCCTTCAAATGCCAAAAAATGTAAGGGTGTTCCTCTCTTTTGTTTAAATGCCATGTTCACTCTACCAACAAATCATATCACCTTTGAAAGATACTTAAAATTTAAGTATTGATCACCCCTATTGCTACTACCCTGGTCCAACCTAACATTACCCAAATTATGGTACTAGCTCCTGACTGATCTATCAGCTTCTATGTGTGTTCTCTTACAGTTCTCCCCACCAAGAGATCCACTTCTCTGCCATCTTTCTTACCATCCTCCTCCTTATTCTCTGTGAACCATCTACCCGAGATATTATTGTTCCTGGAACATGCCCAGCACATTCCTACCCCATGACCTTACACCTGCTCTTCCTTCCATTTGCACCCTCTCCCACTTGATAACCAGACGACTTATTCCCAGAGATACATCCTTCAGTGGTCTGCCCAGATGTCTCCATTTTAGACGAGCCTTTCACAACTACGCAACCTAAAACAGCACTACCACATCCTATTCTAGCCCCTTTGCTCTGCTTTATTTTCTTCACAACATTTCATTATCTAACATTAAATATTTATTAGTTCATCTCTCCTCCTTCAAGAATGTAATTTTCCAGAGGGGAAGGACTCTGCTCATTGTTGTGTCTTGAGTGTGTAGAATAAGGCCTGGTTTTATGGGCTCAATCAATAATTTGTTTCATTTTAAAAAAATGAATAAGTGAAGGAGAAAGTGTGCAAAGAGATTTATTCATGCAGGAAAAATTTATTGTGTGCTAACTACATGTCAGGCACTATTCTAGTCCTGAGAAGACTCCAGTGAACAAACCAGAAGAAATCTGTTCTTGGGGAGGTTGAGTATAACAACGAATAGAGATGAAGAGAGCAGACAGGGAGACAGCCTAGCACAGTGGTTAAGAGCTCTGATGTCAACTCACCTGGATCTGAGTCTCCTCCCAGCTACTTACCCTACTCTCTTGAATAAGTTTCCTAAACTTTCGATGCTCTTGTTTCTCTTTATCTGTAAAGTTGCAGTGATTTATCTGCTGCATAGTATTGGGGGGATCATATAACAGTACACATAAAGCATTTGACACATGATAAGAATGTATTAAATAATGACTATCATTAAAGCAAATAAAAACATGAAAGCCAAAGAATAATGGCTTTAGAGTTGAATACAACCTATACAAGCTTTTAAGAGAGAACCGAGGTGACCTGGTTCCTGAAGCTGTGGTGCTGAGTTTAGTACTTTTATGTTTAGCACAAGAAGAAGTCAATTTAGAAAAAGGCATATAAAGTCAAGTTGAATGACTCTCCCTGTAAGAAACTAGTGTGTACCTGGAGCACAGACAGATGGAAGTCACATAGCAGTGACAGCAGAGTTTTTGTTTTGCTATGGCAGAAAAAGCTAGTAAATTTACTCTTATTTTGTTGAAAAAGAAATATTTGCATTGGAAAGGTACATTTTACCACTTTCCTATCATTCAAAAAAAAAACAAAAAAGAAGGCAAATCCATAAAATTTATTTTGCTACTATAAAAATTAAAATTGAGAACATAGAATTAAGTGGAGTTAATTTAATAAAAGAAAGGATATTAAAGTTCCTGTTAACATTTTTAAAAGGCCTGTTTTGTTTTTGTTTTATTTTTTCTGAAATGCCTTTTTTATATTAGTTTCAAGTATACATTACATTAGTTAGACATTTACTTAGTTTATAAAACGATAGTCCTGATTGCTCTTTCTCTTTTCTGGCCCTACACCTAGCCATTACATTAATGCTAACTGCATTCCCTATGCCCTGCTCCCCGTCCCTTTTAAAACACTGTATGGTGAATTGCCATGGGTGCTGTCATCCCATTGAAACAGTCACATAGGAACACATAGTTTCCTCTGGAAAGAGCAGATCTGTCATAATTAAAAGTAAACTATTGCAATAGTTAAGGTATTTTTTTTTCTACTTAGCATAATACATTCAAATTTCCAGCAGAGTTAAAGGAGAATCTAAATTACAAAACACATAAGGTCATCCTTGTATATATTTCACATCTCTTAAATTAAAAAGCTGAAGATTTGGAGATATGGAGTTCAAAGGGTTCCCTAAAGAGGGTCAGACATGTCTACTCTAACTCTGAGTTATTTGATTGAAGCTAGAATTTACATGTAGGACAAAAATCGTATAGCAAATGTTTTTTTAAAAAAAGAAATTAGCAAATCTATGATCAGCCTTGGTGACAATTGCCTTGCGTAAGTTATGCCCAAGACAACTTACTGCAAAACTAGTCCATCCCTGGGGAATGAGCAGGGAGAAAAAAGGCAGATATGTCAAAGAGGGGCACCAGGCTGCTCTTCGTGCTGTTTTGCATGCTGAGGGCTGAAAACTCTCTTTGAAAAAGTGGCAGAATGAACACCTGCAATCTTAGATAATTCTTTCCTGGATCTCAGCCTGACTACCATCATCAGCCAATCTGTCCTGAAGAACTGTCTGGAGATGTGAATAGTCTCCTAAATAACTTCTTGGGGCAAAAACAGACACAAAAGAAGGGGTGGGGTCCTTGATCCCTTTCAGCCATATTATGACTGGACTACAAAAGGCAAACTTAGAACTAGTAAAGAACAGCCCCTCCACCGGTCCACAAGTTTTCATCCCTTATCCTCTACTGAGACGCCTTCCTTCTGGGCTTAATTGGTGACAATGAAGTCTCTAGTCTTGGCTGGTGGTGCCTTGGAACCTAGAAGCAGATGGTATTAGAGATGGCACAGGGACACTGGAGTTCTGTAAAATGCAGAAAACTCCTATACTCAACAGAAGCCTAACTTTAATATTAATATTAAAATTAATATCAATGGCAGCTATAGAAAGCAAGACAGCCAGAACTTGTGAATCTTACTAGCTATGTAGGTTAACCTCTCTGAGCCTCAATTTCCTCTTTTGTAAAATAAACTATTTTAAGGATTAAATGATATAAAGCTTAGTACCCTGCCTGACATATAGTAAGTGCTCAATAAATTTTGACTATTATTATTTATTTATCCAAGTTTTTCCTTAAATATTTCTTTCTTAGATAGTACTTTCTGATTCTACTGTCTAAAACAATTAGTCATGTCACTATTCTTTTATCCTGCCTTATTTATTGTCTTTATAGATCTTATCACTATCTTATCACATCATGTGTGCGTGTGTGTGCGTGCGTGCGTGTGCGTGTGTGTGTGTGCGTGTGTGTGTGTGTGTGTGTGTGTGTGTGTGTGTGTGTGTAGTGTGTTCCCTACCAGAAGTAAATTTTATAGGGATAAGAATTTTGTTGGTTCATTGCTAGGAATAGTGCCTGGTTCATGGAAGGCAGTTAATAAATATTTGTTGAATAAATAAATGGATGATTATATTCCACATGCTCATAACTTTAGTCCAAATTATGCTAAAATCCACTGAGATAAAAGACATCTTATTTTTAGAGTCAGCAAACTATTCCAGTTTTTAACAACTCACACTGTTAAAAAATACTTTCTTTTGACAACGAAATTCCGAGCACTAAGAAATAATTTATGACAAATGTAAATCCTTCCTTTCCCTTTACTCTTTAATTTATGGATTGGAGAACCGCTGATCACTATCTTCCAAGTGACCTTTTTCAAATGAAAGAGCATTAATCAATTCCTCCTCAGCCTCCCATTTCCTGGGATGAGAAGTCTCAGTATCTTTACTTTCTAATGATTAAAAATGTTTAGTTCTATAGGATTCTCTTCTGAATCTCAGTCAAAATCTTCACATTTCTCTTTGGTTTGGAGTTTAGAATTCACAAGTATATTGTATTACTGACCACTGCAAAGCATAATTGCAGAATTACCTCACTGGTCCTACTGAGGTGCTCCTATCTATACACATGGAAATTGTGCTTTTGCATTTTACTGAGCTACTTCGCTGACTCACGGTCAGCACATTACACACAATGACTTCAGGAAGTTTTCCTGCCCAACTTGCATCTAGCTGCCCATCCACATCAGGTGAACAAGGATTTTTTTTTTAGTACTTAAGTTTCTCCCTTTGAGCTGTATTCTGTGTTTGGCCACTATTATAAACTGTGTCCCCTATGTCAAAAAAAAATTATGTGTTGAAGTCCTAACCCCTATTACCTCAGAATGTGGCTGGTTTTTGAGATAGGGCCTTTAAAGAGATAAGTAAAATGAGGTCACTAGGGTGGGCCCTAATCCAATATGGCTGATATGCTTATAAAAAGAGGAGATTAGAACAGAGACCCAGAAGGAAAATCATGTGAAGACAGGAGAAGGCAGCCATCCACAAGTCAAGCTGAGAGTTCTCAGAAGAAAACAACCCTGCCAACACCTTTATCTCACACTTCTAGCCTCCAGAACTATAAGAAAATTATTTTGTTGCTTGAGTCAGCCATTCTGGTACTTTGTTATGGCAGTCTTAGTAAACTAATATAGTCACTTTTTCTATGTAGCAAGCATATTGAATTCTGATCCTGTCTCCCCAGATGCTAAACTCTGCTTGCAAAATGCAATCTGCTATTCTACTGTAGTTAACCTCTGGCACCATTCTCTTCTGGGGTTATGAAGTTAATTCTATAAGAAGAGACACTAAAGAGAATGGGCACCAAGTTTACCTTCCATGATTGTATCATGGAAGGTAAATTAAACTCTGGTCTTATTTCCAATTCATGGTTGACTACTCTGAAGGATTTCTTGGAAAGCACCCAAGAGCACTTAGGTGTGCTGGAGATCAGCATTAATCACCTGTGTCACTGATACCCTATAATCAAGCATTGGGATGAAAAGAGTTTATCAAAGGAATGCTTCTGTGCAGAGTAGTAAAACCAAAGACTGAGTTGTAGGAAACATCAGGGCTGGTGGAGGGAAGAGCAAGAGAAGTCAGAAATGGAGCCAGCAAAGGCAGCTGATGAGACAGGACAAGAACCAGGAAAATGCTTAAGTGGTTTAACAAGCAAAAGACAGAGAGAAAAAAGAAAGGTTGCTCCCACCCTCCTCCACCCGCATCTGGCAGCATCCTACCACTATTGGCCACTTACCTGAATAAACCCAACAGATGTTTTCTGAAGACCATATCTTTTTTATTTTAACTATTTGGCAGCACTTGACATAGACAAATCATTTCCTTCTTTTTTGAAACATTCTTTTTTTTTGTCACAATATTCTTTTCTGGTTTTCCTCCTGTTCTCTGGTTTTTCTCCCACTGTTTTTCAATTTCCTTCTCCTTTAGTTACTCTTCAAATGTCAGCTTTATTTAGGAATCTGCCCTCACTCCATTTCTCACTCAACGCATCTCTCTCACATCAACCACTCCTATCGCTCTCCATCTTCATTACAGGTTGTACTCTGTGCCCTAAACTTTTTAAAATACTTTGTCTCTTCCCAATATTTACTTTTTCTGTGACCCATTCTCATCAAGATTCTATTGATAATTTATATTGTTCTCTAATAAGCCAATTTCATTTATGCATTAATTTATTCATTTATCCCTCAACAACTATGTTCAAATTGTTATATGCCAGGCACTATTCAAAGCACTGAACTACGATTTAATGATCAAATGAGATTCATTTACATTTTACCAGAAACCTTCAATTCCTAAGTCCAAAGAAGTAAGTAGTGATAATAATAGTTTATATTTTTATCACAGTCTACATAATGCTTCTATTATTTATCTATCTATCTATCTATCTATCTATCTATCATCTATCTATCTATCATCTATCTATCCATCTATTATACTATACGATGCTTGTAACAACTCCACAAAATAGATTGAGAAAGTATCATTTTAACCTCAGGAAATTCAAGCTCAGCGATTTTGATAAAAATATCATGCAGGAAATTGGCAGAGGCAAGACTACACAGGTCTTTTGGCTCCTAAGCTAATACTGATTCCTTTCCCCTCCAAATGCTATCCCAGAGCTAGCTGTAATGGTGCTTTGAATCTAGAGGAGAATGCGGTTTTCATGATGTATTGTTTTCCTATCGCTGCTATAACAAATTGCCGCAAATGTTGTGACTTAAAACAATACACATTTATTCTCTTACAGTTCTGGAGGTTAGAAGTCCAAAATGAGCTCACTGGGCTGAAATCAAGGTATCTTGAGGACTGATGATCTCCAGAGCCTCCGGTGGGAGGGAGGAACTGTTTCCTTGCTTTCTCAGCTTCTGGAGGTTACCCTTATTCCTTGGCTCATGTTTCTCAGCACATTTCCTTTTCTACCATTGTTTCCTTCATTACATCTCCTTCTTTCATATCTATCAAATCTCCCTTTAGTTCTTTTTTATATCATCGGGCCCACTCAGATAATCCAGGATAATCACACCATCTCCAAATCTTTAATTTGATCATATCTGTACTATCCCTTTTGCCATACATATTAAGTTTCACTAGCTGCAGAGATTAGGACCTGGATATATTTAGGGGCCAATATTTAACTCACCACACATGATAACGGACTACTGCTTTTTAACAAAAAGTCACTCCAGACCCCGGACTCCCTTTTCCATTTCCCTGCATCCAGATAGGCTCATTAGTGCTTCATTCATTCAGCCTACAAACATTATGGAGCTACTATGTGTGTTAGGTGCCATATGAGGTATTAAGAATACAACAAGCAATAAAGGTAGTGAAAGAAAGCATAAGATATGATTAGAGCTTGTTTTGCCTGAGTTATTCAATACTTTCCCAGAATTGCTTGAGCTCAGTCTTGAATAGCAGTAAGAGTTTGTTGGGCAAATACCAGCTAGAAAGCATTTAGGTAAAGGGACAGAAACTATTCAAAACTCAGAAGTATGAATTACAGACTGTCTTCCAGTAACTGTAAGTAGTTGTTTAGTGTGGTTGAGAAAGGGTATGTGCACGCACGTACATGTATCTGTGTGTCAAGGACCTCACAGACCTCAGAGAGAGATAGTTATTATATAGAATGGCATAGGATTTTTTTAGACAGTTTATTCATTTATTTTAATAAGAAACATTTAAGTAGTCTCTGACAAATTCTTATTTTCCTATATCTCTATCAAATGCCACAGTATTTTCCTTATTTCTGCACTTAGCAGTGGAAAGAAAAGCTCTAACTCACTGAATACACTGAACAAAAACCTCTTAATAGGTACAATTATGTTCAAGGCTAAAATGGTAAAACAAGCTTAATAAGCGCTCTCTATCCCTGAACTGAAGTTTCGCTGTTTCAAGGAAAAGTATCTTCCACTGATAGACATTTATTCTTTAATTATACCACACATAGTGAAGGGGAAGCAGCCAACATAGTGAGCAAAGGAAATTCAGATTTACATAGAATCATTTGCATAAGAAATCAGATTGGCATAAAATGAGTCCCATTCTAATCTAATTTTTTAATGCCCAGCTCTTGCTCTCTCAGGACCTAGGATCAGGCTTCAGCACTGAAAATGCTTGCATTTTACTTAATTTGCCTGCCCATGTGAAAAAATGTCATGGTCAACAGGTGAAATAATGACCTGGGTGTGTGTGAGGGTGGAGGGGGAGAATGAAGGCAGGAGGTCCAGTCTTTTATTTCTCAATCATTTTTTGGGAGTTTTTTTTTTTCATTCAATTTTCATCCTTTGAGGTAGTATATTATAAATGTTCTTAAATGGAATTTGTGAATACTAGAGCTAAACCATTATTTTTGAGTAAGACTATAGATGTAATTATAGTTAACTATCTTAACTCATCAACATAGTCAAGGATTCTAAATGTATTCATTTCCTTCCTCATCCCTGTATCTTTCACTACCTTAACTTAGGGCTCCCCATCCTAAACAAAACAAAGCATTTCCCTCCTACAACTATCAAAAAAAAAAAATCAAACAACTTCCTTTGATCTTGTTAATCTTCTCCTTAACTTGATTGACAATTTTTTTAACTCATAACTTTGTGATCTACCCTTTCTTATGACCTATTCACATCCTAATATTTTATATATATATATATATATATATTGTTTCTGATACCCCACTAAAATTTCCCTTTAATAATACGTACTTTTAATTACCAAATGTGATTTGTGCTTTACCTCAGTTTTTAATTTCCTTGATTTCCCTGGCTTTCGATGATAAAATATTATCCTTCCCTTGAGAGCAATTTGGTAATAGAGAGGGATGGGCTTGGGAGAATGTGGTGAAGGGTTAAAAAAGTACAAATTAGTAGTTGATAGTTGGTCACAGGGATGGGGAACACGGCATAGGGAATGCAGTTAGTATTAATATGATGGCTAGGTGGAGGGCCAGGGGAGAGAGGGAGCAGATGCGGGGGATCGTTTTATAAACTATACAGATGTTTAATCAAGGTACTGTGTACTTGAAACTAATTTAAATAAATAAATTTAAAAAATTTTATTCTTCCCTTAACATCCTTATCCTGCATTATACTGATTCTCTTCACTCTCCTCTGCTTCTTCTGACTCTTGCAAACCCTTAAAAGTAGATGTTTCTCAAGGTTTTCATCTTTCTTTAAAGACATTTTTTACTGTGAGAACCTTACCCACAACCACTGTTTTGACTTTTAAAAGAAGTTGGTGTCCCAATTTTCCTTAAATCTTAGCCTCTGCTGCTGCCTCAAACGTCTTATGTCTAAAACCAAACAGGATATTGGGACATCCTTCCCTGAAGCCAGCTGTGCCTTGAGACACTGTAGTGATATCTGATTAATGATGAGACCATCATTTTCCCAACTCAAATCAAAAGCCTTGAAAATTTCAGTGGCTTCTCCCTCTTCCTTCTAATGAGATGCCAAGTCTCCTGGTGTGTACTTCCCTGAACCCTCTCACTACTTACCATTCCATTTGCACCATCACCACTTTAAATCAGCTTCACATTGCCTTTTTCTTGAACTAATACTCTAATAGTTCATTTTTTCATGTTAAGGCACATAATATTCTTGCTAATGTTATTTGTGTGTGTTTCTCCTTTTACCTAAGAGGGTGTTAACTTCATGAGGCAGGAATTACCTTTATATTGTTATAACCTCTATAGAAACTGGTACAATGGAATTCCTTTCTTTATTCATTCAACCCATATTTCTTTTTCTTTAGAATTAAAAGACTAGACTAAATCATCTCAAAGAAGCCTTTCACCTTAAGGGCCTATGAATCTTGTTTTAGAATTTATTTAATAATGAATGCACGAAAGACCTCTTTGTCCCCATATTGACTACGAGTACAAGGAATCAGCTATACTGATGTCAAACTACTTTTGTAAGAAAGTTTTTAAAATCTGATTTTGAAAAGCAGGTAACATTAGTTTTAAGAACTTCTGTGACATTCCTATTGAGATATTCAACACATGTTCTTGATAGAATTTTGAACATTAAAAAAATTGTGCATCTGGTTGTATTTTTATGAAATTAAGTGCCACTAAATCAGAGCTCTAGAAAGTTAAAGATTGTATAATTAGGATCTTCAGGAAGGTAAACAGTGAAAAAGTGAACTCTGGCAAGACTTAAGAAAGGGAACATCTTATTGTGATATATCAAAAGTTTATTCATTTATCTCTACCATTTTTCCCTGTTATTTGTAACAATACAGAACATTTTCACTGGTGCTGCTTTCTGCTTGGCAAATTGCCGCCAAGAGTCCAGATGTTTCTCAGCATGAATTTATCAAAATTTGTGTTGTTCAAATTTCAGAAGGGCTGTTAGCCTAGGTTAGATAAAACAAGAAATAAACAAACAAGAAAAAAACAAAGCAGCTTACATTGAAAATGAAGCCTGAATTTTTTGTTTCAACTGCCTACCCCTTACTTCATCTTCTCCCATCTGCATTCAGTTTTCAAGTAACTCAAATTAAGGGGCACTAAACCCCAAATTATGAGTTGAAAGGTATGACCTTGGCCTCCAGGAAACTCCGAATATGGGAATCTGATGAGGCAGACTGGTCAGTTCAGAAATCTTTTTTACTTTTTTTACTTCTTGGGAAACAGTCTTCTGAATCTGTTGACTGTTAGCCATTAAAAGTCTCTTAGAAAAAGACTAAAAGAAAGTTCTTACATGTGAGTTTGAGTCAAGTGTAATGCTTCCAAGAAGACAAAATTCTGTGACTCTTATTCCTTGACCTTCTGTCTTCTGACTTGGCCTAAACAGGAGAAAGTTAGAATGACATGGTCCAAAAACGGTTAGCAGGAAGGTTGCAGGTATTCTGGTTTTTAGCCGGATGCATACCCTACCTAAAGAAAGAAAAACTTCAGAGTTAACAAGTTGCAACAGAGTCATGCTGCGTGATTACAAGTCTGATTTCATACTTTTCTGATAGGTTGACGAAGAGACAAACAGATATTAAAACTTAATATGGTCCTATTCCCCTTCTTCCTGGTATTATTAATTAAAATAAATTTCTAGATATAAAAAGAACATGGTTTGAAATAAACATTATTTAATTAATTAAAATAATCTGACATTATTATATTATTAAAGCATGCTTTCTAACATTATGGACTAGGCATTAAGATGTTGACAGACCACTCAGAAAAAAATTAACTTGGTTTTCAGAAGAGTGCAGCATGAAGACTGATGATTAATTTTCTTTTCTTATAAATATGTATCTAATATTCCAAAGGCAGTAACTTTGTTTGCAGGAGAATTAAATCTTCTCTAGAGTTTTAATCTTATTCAAGTTACCAGCTCTCTGTAGTAATGTGGTTAGTATAAGCAGTGGCTCTTGCAGACTGAGCCAGGACTCAGAGTTAGAAGATATGGGGTATGTGCACACTGATTAATTGTTTTATGCTTTCTATACTCTTTTAAGTTTAATTTTTAGACTAGAAAGCATTTTTATAATTATTCCATGTGGAATATTCCTGCCATAAATATTTTAAACCTCATAATCCCTTCCTAGAAATTTAGCTGGCAATTGGAACTTCAAAACAATAATCAGATTCTGTATTTTTAATGTAAAATATTTATAAAACAAAATTGTAACATATTCCAAAAAGTATATGTAAAGTATGTGTAATTTAAAAATAAGTAAAATGAACAAACATATCTACCACTTAGCTTGAGAAATAGAACAAATAGAACATGAATAATGTCTCAAAGTCACATGTACACTCATCTCAATCCCAGCCCCTTATAGGCACCCTCAGTTATCCTGAGTTTTCTGTTTATCAGTTCCTTGCTTTGCTTTGCATTTTACCACTTATGTATGTATTTCTAACGTGTCTGTATGTGTGTGTGTATAATTTTGTGAGATTTTAATTTTATATAAAAGACATCATACTTTTTTCCCCAGTGACCAGTTCTTAGCATGTTTATGGGATTATTACATGTAGATGTGTGTTGCTCTGTTTAATCTATTTCTGTTATAATATAAATGGAAATGTTATTCTTTTTTCTATTGATCAACATTTGGGTTGTTTCCAGAATTTTGCTATTATAAATGAGGTTACTATGAACATCCTTGCAAATGTGTCCTGGACAGTAATTGCTGGGTTCTACATGTCTTAGCTCTGCTAGATAATACCCTGGATGTTTTTTATTTGGTTTCTAGCAGTATATAGGAGTTTCTGTCCATACCTTCACCAAGACTTGATATTGTCATATTTTTAAAGCACATTTGGTGAGTTGTAAGTAGTATCTCATTATATTTTAATTTGAATTCACCCAATTACTAATGATGTTGAGCGTATTTTTTGTTTAAAGACCATATCAGTTCTGATTTTTTACCCATTTTACTATTGGAGTGCTTCATTTTTACTTATTGATATACAGACTTTCCTCCACTTTTAATTGTAAAATATAGTATGAAAACAAAACTACATGAAACATTTATGTAAAATTTAATAAATAATTTTGAGGAAAAATAATTGTGTAAGTACCACCCATGTCAAGAAATAGACATTTCTAGGACCCCAGAAATTCTATATGTGTCTCTATAATTCAACCCCATCTTTTGCTCCAGAGAGAACCACTATTCTATTTCCTTGCTTTTTGATAGTTTTACCATCTAAGTATACATGCCTAAACAAAAAAGTTTAATGGATCTATTTAGAACTTTATAGTGTACATATTCTTTTAGGTTTTGCTTCTTTAGATCATCATTGTTTCTGAGACTTTGCCTGATCTTATATCTTATCTTGAAGAGGCCAAAATTTGGGATCCATCTTACTTTAGTCCTACCACTTTGCTTATAATTCAAATTTACATTGGATTATCAATTAAAATTTAAATAAACATAAAAAAATACATATTTCCATTCATTAATGTCTTCCATTTTACCCCAATTTACAAATTGCTCTGTTAATTCCAAATAAGTTAGAAGATTGCACAAAATGGCTAATTAGTTGCTATGGTAGCAAATTTATTTCCATTGTATTGCCACCTTATTTCTGAACATTTTGTTTGGTATAATCATGTGTTATCTTTAATACACCCACACTTCTCATCTATTATCCTGGAGGCATGGCAGTTTCTTTATATTCCTTTCTCTTCAATACCAGTAGCCTAACTGAATACCTTGGAAGATCTGAGTTCATGCAAATATAATGTGAAACAGCCAGACAAGCTATAAATATTCAAATTTTCTACACAAGCCATAGTGGTTAGTAAACACTAATGATTAGAACCCAAGCATATTACTATATTTTTATACAGATAAACTAATTAAAAAATACTTTGCTGGTTTTTACCTAGTTTTCTTCTTCTCTGACTCTTTTTCCTTAAACACCTGCAGAGGTCAATTCAAATTAATTTAGTTCAACAAACAATTACTGAGGGCCTAAGCAATATCCTTCTTCCAACCATAAAAAAAGAAAAAAATGAATTTTTTTAATTCATAGTTCAGGTGAGAAGGCATACAGATAGAAAAATAATTATCATATAGTACAAGGACAATAGTGGAAGCAAGAACAAGGTAAAAATCACATCAAGGAGAGAATGGTGAACTCTAAGAGATTTCAGGGTGTTAGGGGAAGATATCACAGAAGAAGGAAACATCCAAATTGGTTTTAAAAGGATAAATAGAAAATTTCCAGCCAGGGGAAACAGATGGCCAAAAGGCTAGAGGTTACAATGAGTTCAGTGAACTACATGTGACTCAGTATTTCTGGGGCCTTAAACCCAGAAGGGAAGCATGAAGAGTGATGAGGCTCCAAAGAATGTCCAAGGTCAGATTACAAAGGGCACTGTATGGTTTGTTAAGGAGTTTGAACTTTCTAAGCAATAGGAAGTCATTTAAGTAAGGGGACATGATCAAATCTATGTTTCGGGAATATTACTTTCAAGATGTCATGGAATTAAGTGGTCAGCTGTATGGTAAGTATTATGATGGGCTGACTGAGAGTAACACAAAATAATACTGCTTTAAAAAGTTAGTCTAAAGGTCCAAATCAGGACTTATATAGCATCAGAGCCTCGATGGTATCAAAGGCTCAGTCTCTTCCTATATTGTCACTCTCATGTGTGGCCCAATCTAATGTTTAAGATGGCAGTATCCACATTCCAGGTAGCGAAGTTAGGTAAGGACACAGTAAAAGAGAGCAAAGTGCGCCTACCAACTGTCTTTTTAAGAAGCTCCTCAGAGGCTGCCACCCATAGGCCAGAACTTAGTCACATGGTCACACCTAGCTACAAGGCAAACAGAGAAGGATAAAAAATGGAGGATAACTGGCAATTTTTGCCACTGAGAAATAAGACATTGGAAGCAAGGGAAGCCAGTAGAAAGACTACTGCAGTATTGCAGTAAGATGGTAAGGAACTGTATTAAGGCAGTATACATGAGGTTGGAGAGTGAAGGCAAAATCTGAGAGCTGTTTGGGAAGCAGAATGGCTTAAGAGTTCAAAATCCAGTGGATGGGGTGAAGGTTCTCCATTTCTTGCTAAAGTAAATGAGTAGAGGTATCACCATGTGGAATTTTTACCATCATAAAACAGGTAGAAGAAAACACAAAAACAAGGAAAAAGTCAAAATGATATTTTTTACTGTCTAAACTTTTTGCCTGTGACACTGTCCTTTCCCCAGAGCTTCCTTCAAATGTTTAAATTTTACATAAAAGCAGAAGGAGAGATAACAACCATTCAACTAACAGGATGCTGGGCCTTTTCCTTCTATTCAAGATGGTAAGATAGAAAACTTCCAGACCTGACTATCACCAATCAGAGGAGCAACTGAGAGCAAGTGAGTTCAATCTCTGGACCTTAGTTTCTGCATCTGTAAAATAAGAAACTCCTACTAGATAAGATCTAAGTTCTCATCATCAGCTATAGAATTATTTGATTCACTCATCAGACCAATTGCTCGTGCTAATCAATAGTACAAAGTGAACAACCCGTGTCACTCCAGCAATGCATTCCCTGACAATGGAAAAAGTATTTGAGGCAATATCTTAAAATTCAAGTAAACACAATTTTCCACCTAATTGCTTTACATTTCTTTTCACTTAACCATTGAAAACTTGTTTTAGTATGATCTGGGGTATTAAACTCTGATGAATTTACAAAGTTTCTTATTAAAGTGAAGAGAGTTTTGCCAATTGCATTTCAAGATCACTTTAAAAGGTTTTACTTGGAGAAGAAAAGATTACTTTTCCTATTATGTACATAAGTCTACATGTGGTAGCTAAAAATATCTCCCTTGAGTTAAAAAGTCTTTTCTCTTTTGGTTGATCAAGTACACATTGTTCTACCTACTACAAAGGATTGAAATGACCTGTTTCATCACAGAGCAAAGTAATGACGGCAGCATGTGATTGTTGGCAGAAAGAATATTTTATAATTGGTAATTTCTTATTTCCAAATTCAGCTGAAGATTGCAGCCTGAAACCATAGTACTTTGCAAGTCTTAACAAGTAGGACTGAATGACATTGCCAGATTTCATAAAATGCCAATGAATTTAGACTAGCAGGAAGTTTTGCTGAGGGTGAACTTTTTGGAAGGAATGTTGAAATCCAAGACCTCGAATGCCTTATGGAGACATGAAAGAGTTCACAGGACACAATTGGTAGACTCAGGTGTTTGCTTTGGCCCACGTCTCTCTTCTCATCTCCATTGTGTTCTGTGCCAACTGGCAGCTGTCCTCAAGGTCAAACTTTTTTTAAAAAAATCAGCAGCTTAAAAGAGAATCAGTAATGCTTTCAGCAGGTATAATCCATTTTACTTAGTAAGTGTTTCAACTATTATTACTTTTAATACAAACAAAAGTTTGGAAATCTCATAGAACTAATATTTTAGAACTCATAAATAGTGCCAAATTTATATTTCTCAGTGAATGAAAAATATTCTTTACTGAATATGTATTCAATCCCAGTCTATGTTGAAAATATGGATTTTCTAGGTGGCCAAAAGAAAACAAATGCAAATAAAATTATAATGTTATAACCAACTAGGAAGCCACAATTTTATGTTTCTCAAGATTCCAAATAATCTTCAACCCTGTAAGTGTTATTTTTTAATTAATTGATCTTTGCATTTGACAAACATCTTAAAATGGAAATGTCTTTACTCACTAAAGTATTACATTTAGGCACTTTTGCAGGCTGTGAAACCTGCAGTTCTGGATTGCAGCTGATACTACTGGAACACTGCAGGTCTATAAAATATCTTTGATTATGAAAATCTGTGAATTCTCAAAATCCTTAACAGTTTATAGCACCTTTGATGACCAAAATCTTGAGATGTGTGCAGGAGCCACTGTGCTACAGGGCAAAGAGATTGGCTCAGTGGTTATGCTGAACAATACTCAAGGCCAAGTAACATTAGATAAAGCAATTAGCCTTTCTTCCACAATTTCTGACTGTTCCAATCATGCTTTAAATGAGAAAAATCAAGAGTATGTTGCATATATTAATAGATACCTATCTCTATCTATCATCTGTCTATCTGTCTGTCTATCATTTATCTGTCTGTCTGTCTGTCTATCTATCTATCTATCTCTCTACTATCTATCTATCAACTGTCAGTTTAATTTCTATAATTGCTCAGGCAGAAATCCCTGAAGGCATCTTGTCTCCTCTCCTTCTCTCACACCTCAAGTTTAATTTATCAGTGAATTCTGCCAGCATTTCCTTCAGAATATATCCAGAATACAAGAGTGTCTCATCATTTCCATTGCTACCCATGGTGGTGCCCAGCACCATCAGCTCTTCCTGGATGATGACAAAATCTTCCTCTCTTGCTCAACTTCAAGCTATTTTCAATACAAAAGCTAACATGGTCTTCTTAAAACAGAATTCAGATCCTACCATGCCTTGGCTCAAGGCCCTCAGATAAATTTCTTTCTCAAAGTAAAGCCAACATATTTTCACAACCTATCAGACCCAAGACTTTGTTATGGAAAAGGGCTCGGAGTTTCCATGACCTGAGTGTGAGACTATCCCCAAATCTCCACATGTTCATCAGCATGGAAGCTCTCTGTGGCCTGTACTTCTGGGTTTTTATAGAGGCTTCATTTCTTGGCATGATTTATTAAATCCTTGGCCACTGATGATTAAACTCAATCTCCAGCCCCTCCCTCTTTCCCAGGGATTGAAAGGACAGGGACTGAAAGTTCCACACTGCTAATGACATAGTTGGCTCCTCTGCTAACCAGCCCCCATCCTTAATTAGGAATTTTTCATAAGTCACCTCATTAACATAACAAAAGACACCTTTATGACTCTCATTATTTAGAAAATTCCAAGTTTTTTTTGGAGTGGGTGTCAGAACCAGGGACAAAGACCAAATAAATGTTTTTTATTATAAATCACAATATTATACCTCTGTATTTTCTAGGCCTTCATTTCTTCATCTGTAAATTGGAATAATTATAGTTTATACTTTGTGTGACTGCTGTGAGGGTCACACAAATTAATATATGGAAAATACTTCAAACAGCACCTGACACAGGAACAAATTCTAGGAAGCTAACATAAGCAAGAAGCCCCCTTGGGAAGCAGACGTTTTAAAAAGAGGGATATTGCTTCTTCTAGTCTCAAGTTTCTCCTAAGAGAAACTTAGGAGGAGAACCATATTCTAGAGAGAGTTCCTCTCCACTACTATAAATTATCCCAGTAACTCCAACATACCCTTCTTTCCATCCTTCCCCTGTGTTACTGTAAGGACTATTTAAATAACAGGATATCACCAAACTGATTTGCCGTTAGCCAAGAGTTTCTTAAGAAGTCATTTGCTAACTTACTTGACATTCTAAGTACTCCCATTGACCTGTTCTACCTAGCTGGAACTAATTTATAATTGAATCATTTAAAGAATAATTACCAAAGACTCTCAGCAGCCCTTTACCTTCTAAAGGGATGTGACTAATAGAATTCTGCCCAGGTAGCATGTTTTAGCTTTTAAAAGTCATAACAGAAAGGCTCTCCAATTGGTGTCTTCTGGAGCTACTTTGGTTAGTGTATCTCTTAAACAAGGGGGCCTGTATATAATTTAATTCATACTTTCAAAGACTCATTTTTAGTCTTTAGGTAATGCTACATTTACATGCAGCATCTATTTCTGAATTTGGAGAAATTCCAAAGTCTGTATAGATTTTCAAGAGATAAACCTCAAAGTTGAGGAAGCTAGATTCAAAGCACAAGGAGGGCAAGAAACCTGAAGCCTCTGTGCCAACAATATCCACTACGTTAGCCAAAATTTTTAATTTACAGGATCTAGTTTGGGGCAGGGAACAGAATCAAGGGTGCCAAGAAACCTTTTAGAATTATGCAGATATTCCTTTGGTTCATACCTGTTTCCTGCTGAAGCTGACAGTAAGATTATTCTTAATATAGAATCTTCTAAGCAAGTGTTTGGTGTGATTCTTTATGGGTTTCTGAGCAAGACTCTCGTTTAGAGACAGAATCTGTAAGGTGAGTTATGTCTTTGTATGCATTTTACTAATGAATGATATGAAAATAATAGCTTATTTAATTTAATTGCTAAATAATAGAATAAATTTGGAAGTAAACTTTGCACATCAACTTGACCATCTCTTGGAATGGGCTATTTAGATCTGCAAAAAAATGTGAAGTAGACAGTACTTAATGGTGAAGGGAGGAAACCACACCAAGCTCTTGCCCGGCCACTATAGCGTTCTTGTTAGATCCTGAAAATCTGTAGGGAGATACCATATAATCTTATTCCTCAATAAGAAAACACTTAATACTTGTTGGTTATGGGCCACATGATGCCAGATTTTAGTTCGCTTCACATGGAAAGGAGTAGAAGAGAGAAGTCAGGGAGAAATAAAAATAAACACATCTTCTAACATAGACTTAACCCTTTATAATATCAATTATTTTTATCTGTAAATTTTCTATATTAGAATTAGATTCCGAGGATAATAGAATTTAATCAAAAGAGTGATATGTTTGGAACAATATTTGTTTTCTTAGCTTTATTACTAAATTTTGTAACTTAGAAGTATCCAACTACTTTTATGTCTCAGAATTATTTTTCCTAGTCTTGATAGGTTCAGAGAGTCAGAGAAATAAAATTTCCATAATTATAGTACCAATTTGGATGGTTGACTTACCAACTGCATTATGTACTTACTCCTCATATTTCATCTCTTGCAAAAGAGGTGCCTTCATTGAAAGTGAATTCAGATGTTTTAAAACAAGACGCTTCAGGGATAAAACAACAGTTGTTGTTGTTGTTGTTGTTGTTGTTGTTTAAATGAATAAAAAACTGTCTTAGGCCTTTAATAATGTAATCAACAGTCAAATAGAGATATGTGGAAGATGAAAGTGGTCATGAAGAACTGCAAAATTGAGATGCCATATGATATGCATCTTGAAGAATGAGAGTCTTCCATTGGACAAAAGAGGATGGGGCATTTCAGGCAAAGAAAACAACCACATTAAACAAAGACTGCATGTGAGGTATCTAAAATAGTAAAATTTGTAGAATCAGAGAATAGTGGTTGACAGAGCCTGAGGAGAGAGGAAATGGGGAGTTACTAATCAATAAGCATAAAATTTTAGTTAAGCAGGATGAGAAAGTTACAGAGATCTGCTGAACATTGTATTTATAGTCAACAATTCTGTCTGTATTATGTACTTAACAATTTGTTAAGAGGATAGATCTCATGTTAAGTGTTCTTACAACAATATAATAAAAGAAAATGTAAAAAAAATAAACAAGAAAACAAACCAACGCTGGGCAGCATTGAGAAATGTTTAGCAGCCCGTTATGGTTAGATTACAGGGCTCAGAGGGAATAATGACTAGAAATGGTGGTACAAAGTTATTTTAAGCCAGATCCTGGAGCTAAGCTAAGGAGTATTCACTTTCTTCCCTGCACATCAGATAACCTAAACAATTACATCTATACTTGAGATTATTTTGGTGGTATTATAGAGAATATACTAGTGAGAGAAGACCATGTGGAGGCTATTTCAATAGTATAGGAGAGAGATGATAAGAGTCTATACTGGTACTGTTGCAAAGAGAAAGAGGTAGATATCAGAGGCATTTTGACTATATGTAATGGCTGATTGAACATATTGAGATAGGGAAGAAAGAATCAAGAATGAATTCTAAGCACTTGTATTGAAAGCAACTTTATTGGTTTTACCTGATATGGTATGAACAAATGAAAATAACATCTCCAGTATGTTTGGGAAGTGAATAAGATAATGATCTTAGTTTTTTACATATTATGTAAAACATAACACCTAGCTGGAGAAGTCAATTAAGCAATTGGAAATATAGATAACGTGACAGTACCTATTCTATGCCCTATAGACATGGATATGGAGATACACATACACTACACACATTTGACAGACAACTCAGAGCCTAAGGAGGAAACACTTTGAAATTAAAATATGTAATTACTCCTCATTTAGGAGAACAATTCTAGTTTTATGGTTTGAGTCAATTTATAGCTCACATATCATAATTTATAGATATCAAAATGTGTTCAAAATCTGAGTTTGGCTTATTTGAATGTTTCATTGTGCTTTAAGTCCAAGGTTTGATCATGATTGCCTTGTAGGTAAGTTTGATTTGCAGATATTCCTGAGACAGCTCTTTGAAAAGTATTTTTATTATTTTGTTTTACTGAATTCTACCATTGCATGCAGTTGTAGAGTAACAGATTGCATATAAAACTCCAGTACTGACTGGGTAAATGACAATTGCGGGAATTGCTCAGTATTGGCGCATAGTCTGAATCGGCTCCATTTTATACTAATGATAATGAATTTTCATATCAGTGAGCAGTTTAGTATTAAACACCTCCCTTATTGACATGGTTATGCATTAAATCAATTCACACATACCTGTAATATATTGTAAGATCAGTATTTCAAATAACATTAAAGGCATATTCTATTTCTATTTGGTCACCTGCCCTCATCAGGGTCCCGGGGGAGTGGGGGACATGAAAAAAAACTACAGCAAATAGTTTGTTTTGGGCACAGTCTCACTTATCTGTGTCACTACTGTCCCAACCTTCAAGCATCTAAGTCCTCACACTAACTACTTGCCCAAAGGCCACAACTGTAGTATTTCACTCAGTCCTGCCTTTTATATGTGCCCAGATCACCTTTCCTCCTCCTCTCCGGTGTCATTTAAGGCAGCACCACATTTTAGAGATTTAGGTTTATTTGCAGTAGTTTAAAAATGATCATCCAATCTTTCCAAGGGGGGTGTGTGTGTCTGTGTCTGTGTGTGTGCATGCATATGCACACATACACCCATATGTGCCCCATAAAGTAAGATGTCTGCTTGCGTGAATGACCTAATTCTGTTGTGCTCTGTGTGATGGGGGAAAGGCAGACAACCAAGCAAGTGGACAACTAGGCAGGTGAACAAAGCTAGAAGCCTCTTAGCAGAGTGAAGTAGAGGTACTAGTAGGTAGAAGGAGTCCGTACATAGGGACTAGAGAAATGGGTTCTTACCATCTCCTCCCCAAACCCAGATGTTCTCCCACCATAACCTTGATAAGACAAGACAATGCTACTAGCAGAGACCCTGAAATGCTCCACCCTCTCAGAATATATTTTCTGAATGCATAGGTTACTTCCTGGTTGGTCTCTGAAAGAGAGGCACTATTGGCCCTGCTCAAAATGTCAAAGAAAGAGAGGTTTGTTTTTACTTTCTATCTCCCTCATTGAATTATTTGCAGACTTTCTCCGTACTTAATAGCAACAACATATTACATTAATTCTAAGATAATATTTTTTTCACAGTTTAACACCTCTAAAATTGGGATGCATTGTATGATCAATGGCATCCTATGGTATTGATGTTGCCTGGATGAATTTCCTATGTAAGAATTTATTTCTAACCGTTACATGGGGTCACTACTGACCTAAGACCACTTTAAATTCTCTTCCTGAGGATTTTGCAACACAGTGGTGGTGTGAATTGAGACATTATACATGTGTAAGTAATGTCTGTGGTTCAAAATCTCAGTGTTAAGGTTGACAAATATACATTGTCCCTTGGGGAGCCCAGCTTTATGCCAGGATCTCTCCTATGATTCCCCATCTTGAACTTTTTTTTCTTAGTAGTTGATAAAACCAAGGTGCATCTTATAGATGAAAGGATTTAAGAAATTTGATACTGGAACAGTTCACCAGGGAGAAAAATTCTTTCTAGTTTCCTACCTTTGAGCAGCAACTCGGCCTTCTTCAGGTCTTTGCTTATCTTTCAGAGCCTGCCAACACCTGTCAAAAAGAGCCACGTGATCATCTTCTAGGTGAATGATTCACTGTGCCATTTGTAAGTATAATGGGATTTGTTAATTTATAATTTCATCAAGATGTAATTTGTGAGTAAAGATTATGATAGAATTATAATTACCACTCTAGTAATTTTTTCCATTCTTTTGCAAGTACTTATAAGGTATCTATTCTGTGCACTGGGGAAAGAACAAGATGCCAAAGAAATGTTTGCTGACCTCAGGGAGCTTGGCATATATTATGATTGGATGTCATATGCAAAATAACTGTCATGTAATGTAATGTAGAAAGTGATGATGCCAGAGGAAAGGAATAGAATACATGCCCCATGGATATTCAGGAGAGGAAGAAATCATTTCTAATTCAGAGAGAATCAAAAAATACTTTATGGAGGATATGGGTTATAATATTACTAATAAAAATAACAATGATTACCATTTAAAATACTTCAAACTCAGATTCAGTTCAGGGAGATACCATGATATACCAAAGATGATCATCATAGCTTTGCTCTTGGTGACTCACGAAGTAGGTGAAGACTAACTGTCCTGAGGGAAGATCTTTCAGGGAATGAGAGAAGTTGAAAGAAAAAGAAATCCATAAGGAAAAAGATTCAGTTAGGCTAAAAGAGTTGATTTAAGCCAGTTCCGTCCTAATGCTATTTAGCAATTTCCTAAGGTGTATAGTTGACCTTTAACAAGGATACTTCCCATTCCACCCTCTGCTGGAAAAACTGAGTACCACAGACCTCGGTAGAAAAATCATCTAAAGAGCTTTCTGGGTGAGGCTTTGTGTTCTTTCAGTGAAAGACTGAAATGTTATCAGCCTATTTATGTTATGTCAAAGCACTCTGACCTCAGGCACAGAGAAGTCAAAAGATTACATGATTTCTAGACCCTGTTTGTTCACAGGGAAGGTAGTTGATAGCTCCTGCTAGCCTAAATTCTCATTAATTCTAGGACTAGTCTGAACTCTATTTCCATCAGGGAGGTTCACTAACAATTAGGGACATCTGAGTAGGAGTGGAAAAACCTGAGACTTGTTGTACAAGTTACAATTGCTAGAGTTTAAAAGGAAAGTATAAGCTAGAGATTTTAGAGTCACAAATATATAATGGTTGCAGATATGAAAAAAGAGTAAAATTGTTGAAGGTAATAGGAAAGAGGAAAAACAAAGAGCCAAAGACTAACACAAGTCTCTCTCCTCTGAGTTTGGAGAAAAAGAAGAGGAAGGAGAGTTGGACAATAATTTAGAGGGAAGGAAGCTAGGAGAGAATGATATCATACAGAAACAGAGAAAGGCATTTCAAATAGAAGAGTGGTCAATCATGTCAAATGTTCCCCCAAAAAAGACAAAAGATTAAAACTATTAATTAGATGGACCTAGTAGGTCATGCAAACCCTAAGGGCAGGCACGATTTATCCATGAGTAAACAAACCATATCACAATAGATTTAGTGTGAATGAGCAGTAGGGAAATGAAAACAGTATAGCCCTTCCCACCTGTACCCCATTACCTCAAAGATATTTGACTGTGCAGGGAAAGAAGAAAAAAGGAAGAAAGGGAAAGAGAAGAGAATATACTAGCACAGCAGCTCAAAGTTGAGAGAAGTATTTCTTTTTAATTTTCAAATATCTAAAAATTTGTCTTTGAAAATAAGTCTGCAACCTCTAATTTTTCATTATCTTACTGCTTCATACCATGGGATTTGAATCCATAGGGTCCCAGATTCAGTCTCAGATTAAGCACAAGCTGTGTGATTTTGACGAGTTAATTAATTACATGTGTTTCATATGCAGACAATCCATTTCTCTTTGTTGACTTTGTGATCCTTCTTCCCAGGAGAAGGTCTGATTAGGTTAGTCATTATCATTTAGTGCAGAATATCTCTTTTGCAGAATGGCCACCAAAACATTTTCAGAGGCACTATTCTACGTGTATAAGATTTTTATAAGATAAACAATTGAAAGTCTAAATTAGTAATACTACCTTATACTTGTATCATTTTTAAACAATTACAAAGACCTTTCACAGGCATTTTCTCATCTAATTTGTGTAACACACTCTGTGAAAGCCAGAAGAGAAGAATGAAGTAGCTATAAAAGAACTAGAAAATGAAGCCAAATAAAAGTTGCCAAGAAGCAAAATAAATTTGAATCTCACCTTAAGTTTGTCAGACTATAGGACCAACTCTTTTGTCTAAGTACAATACTAAAAAGAATATTTCTTTTATTAACTGAAGACAACAGTGTAGTAAACAGTGAAGTCAAATGGCATACAAATATTTTGTTTAAACAATATGAAGATAAAGTTTTAGTAATGGCTCAGGGACTTGGACTAACTCTCCTACTAAAAACAACTAGAAAGCTGGAAAAATGTAACAGAACTAAAGACACTAGAAAGCTATCAAGTTAGCCCTGTACCATGTTTCCAATATTCAGAAGAACAAAAGACCCAGAAGGATAACCCATTTTTACTGCCAGATTTATCCTATCATTGTCAGATTATCTTAGGAAGGATCGGTTGAAAAGATGAATAGAGATTCTACAGATTTATGGATTTAAAAAGGACAAAAGTTGGAGTTCAAGGCCCTACAAAAAAGGAAGCCCTGGTAACATTCCCCTCCAGACTTCACATTGGAACCTTGAAAGTCATACCTTCTAGGAGTAAGGATAAATCAAGAAGACATTTTCCTTCACAGAGACTAAAACCCAACTTCATATTTTCTTAATCCTGATTGAATTAATTAAATTCATCTGGACTTTCTAGTGACCCTAGCTACCTAATATATATTCTCTAAAGTAATATTACATCACGTTAGTCCTAAATTATATCTCTAATTTTTTTCATGAGGTACATTTGTGCTCGTTCAAGAATACTCAGAAACATGAGAAAATAAGACAGGTGCCTGAACACAGACAGAAATAACAGATATTGTGAATTTATACACTCAATAACAAAACAAACAAACTCAAATAATCTAGTTAAAAATGGGCAAAGGACCTGAATAGAGCTTTTTCCAAAAAAGACATACAAGAGGTACATGAAAAGATAGGTGCTTGACATCATTAATCATCAGAGAAATCAAAATCAAAATCACAATATCATCTCACATTGGTTAGGATGGCTTTTATCAAAGAGACAAGAAATAAGTGTTGGTGAGGATGTGGAGATTGAAATTGTTGACAACAAAGGAAAACCCTGTACATTGTTGGTGGGAAAGTAAAATATAGTCAAAAACTAAAATCAAAATGATAAATTTTTATATACTTCTCTCTGTAATCTTTATAATACATAGGAAAAATTCAGTAAGTATACAAATGCCTTGAATAACACATTTTTTTATAGTTACTCGGAGACATATAAAACATACTCAGCAAAGAGTATGCACTCTTTTAAAAAATACATGAAAATTTTACAAAATGGGCCATATGCTGGCCATAAGGTAAACTCAATAAATTTTAAAGAACATAAATTATTCAGAATATATTCTCTGACCACAGGGGAATTTAGCTAAAAAATCACTAACAACAACAACAACAAAATAATTAGAAAACCTTAAATGTTTGGAAATTAACCAAGGGCTATCTTAAAAAAAAAAAAAAACCTATGTAAACTTTATAATGAAATAAATGATAATGAAAATACTGTATATTAAATTTTATGTAATAAAGCTAAAGCCATGTCTAATGGGAAATGTATAGCCTTAGGAAAAAAAATAAGCTACAAAGCCATTATTTAAGTATCTATCTCAAGTATTCACATAAAGGACTACAAAGTGAACCTAAAGAAAATAAACAGTAATGTATAATAAAGAGAAAATATATATATATATCACAAAAAGGATCAAAATCTATAGTTGGTTATTTAAAAAGATTGATAAAATTAATGAAAAAGAGACTGATAACTAATATATGTAGTGAAAAGGGAGATGACACAATAGATTTCAACAACATTAAAACATTAAAATGATATTAAGAGGATATTTTGAACATTTTGGGGTTAAAACACAGTTTACCAAAAACTGACAAAAAAAGGAATAGAAAATATGATCAGTCCTGTAACTACAAAAGAAATCACATTTAAAAACATTCCAGAAAGTGAAGTCCAGAACCAGAATGTTTCACTAGTAAATTCTACCTGGGATATAAGAAAATAATAATGCTATCATTCACAAATTGTTCCAGATAATGGAAAAAGAGAAAATACAAACTTGTTTAATAAGGCCAGCATAAACTTTCTACCATAATCTAACAAGGATATTACCAGAAGGGAAGATTACAGATAATCAATCCAGTTTTTCCATATTATTCTGTAGATTCAGCACAATTCCAATCAAAATCTAAAATGGTATTTTTTAATTGACAAGATGATTCTAAATTTATATTGAGATCAAATGACCTAGAATAGTCATGATAATATTGAAAAAGAATAAATTTGGAAGATTTATAGTATATAGTTATACTAATTAAAAGAGTGTGGTAATGGCACAAGGATAGAGCAATAGTCTAATAGGACAGAATAGATACACAAACATATATGGTCACACAATTTACAACGGAGGCGCCACTGCCTTTCAATGATGGAAATGTTGCCTTTTCAGTAAATAGTGCAAGAACGATTGGATAATAATGTGTGAATGGGGAAACCCCTAAACTTTCAGTCTTTCTATATACCATATATAAAAGAAGGAGAATCATAAATGTGAAAGGTTAAAAAAATGAAACTTCTTGGAGGAAATATAGTCTAAATTTTCATCACCTCAAGATAGATAAACATTTTTAAACAGGACATAAAATCATTAAGCAAAAGGGATTGATAAATTGGGCTTCATTAAAATTAAGAACCTCTACTCATAAAATGCACCATCCAGAGAGTGAAAAGACAAATCATAGTCTAGGAGAATATATAAATCCAGCAAAGAACTTTGATCTGGAATATATAAAGGACTCCTATAAATTTTTTTTAAAAGCACGTCCCACACACACACACACACACATACAAATAGAAGCAAGAAACTCTGGAAGAGTCCTGTAGTTAATGAGATTCCATTAGGATCAAATAAATGGCTATGTAAGGCATATCGAGAATACACTCTACTCTTTGGCCTGGGTTCCAGGCCACAATCTGATCTCCTCCATCTCTCTGGCTCTGCCTCACACTGAGCACCTAGGCCACCTCTCTGCTTCAGCCATTAATATGCCTGCTCAGGTCTACCCTGCATTTTAAAGTTTACCAGAAAAGTACATTCAATACTGTCTAGTCACAACAGACAATTAATATGCATTTATTGAGTGAATGCATGCATGAAAGAATAAGTTAATAAATACCTCCTTTCCTGTTCTCTGCCTTTTGAAACCCTATCCATCTTTTGAGATCCACCCATATCTCACTTCTTCTGTGAAGTCTTTCCTAACCACAACAGCAAAAATAATTCTTCTCTGAGTTCTTCTAGCTCTTAATAGAACTATTTCTTTGATTCTTATCACCTTCTATCATGCATTATTTTTTTTATACTCACAGATACTACTATCTTATCAAAAGAATAAATTCTAGAGGAGTAAGGAACATGTCTGACACTTTTTTATCTTATTATAGAGTATCTGCCCAATTGCCTTGTGAACAGTGGCGCTTCAGGGACTGGTGTAGTGTAATGGTAACAAATGCAATCTCTAACATCAGACAGACATAAACTCTGGTCCTGGTTCTGCCCCTTCATAGCTGTGTGACTCTGGACAATTTTCTGACTGCTGTGGGTGTCAATTTTCTCATCTGAGAAAGGCAGATAATACATCCTTAAAAGGATGAAATGAGATAACACACATAGAGTACTTAACACAAATAGGAAATGTAATAAATGACAGCTAATAGTAGCAATGGTAGTAGTATTCACTGTTGATTATGGCTGACTCTAAAGAATAAAAGTATTTACCCAGAAAAATAAGGGAGAAACAAATACAAACACAAAACAACAACAAAACAACAAAACTAAGAATAACAGAACAACTTGAAAAAATTTCAAGCACATAAAAATATCCAGTGTGTCTTTCTTCCACTGCAGAGTAAGCTATGTGTGACCAAGGGTCTTTCAGAGAGTTCTGTTTCCTAACACTGCATCAATTTTCTCATTCCATCTCAGATGTCTGTTTTTTTTCTCTTCCTAATATGTAGAGTCTAAAACAAATGGCACAGTGTTATTTCAGACACAGTTATTATCCACCCCAGAGGTTTCTTTTCTGTTCCTAGTGCAGATTAGAGATGTTCTCTTGCAAAAGACATCTTGAATCCCAGGGTTCTTAATATTAGAAGCCTCCCAATTTCTTCTGTCCTCTCATTTGCACATGAGGAAAAAAGCTGCTAACCAACTTTAATTTAATTTGCCAACTTAAATTTGCTTATATTTCAGATTGTCATTTACATAGTCTCATGGAATTTCTCAAGAATAAGTGAGCTATACCGCTCATTGCCACCTATTGCCATAAAAAATACTGAATAATGATAACAGTAGCTACCAGTAATCAAATTTGTTCTGTGTGTGGTAACTAGAAAGGAGGGGAAGGCAAGGTTTGGCCCCTCCTTGCTTGTATTGCTTCCACACTGAGCTTGGCTGGCCTCCATATGGTCTTACATTTGTGCCTGAAGTCATTGGTAAGACTCATGTTCAGGTTTCCAATAACTCTCTTTCACACTCAGTGCTTCTCACTCAGTGTTCCTATGGGGCTCAAGTGTTTCATAAGTTGTGGAGAGAGAACATCCAACTGTAATGTTGAATAATAATTGACTTTAGCCTGTTTGCAGAGGGGAAAAGAATTGGTGGATAGCATTTTCTCAGTTCAAATTGTTCTCCAATAATTTTTTATGTCTCTGGTTCCAGACACCACGTCTCTGCTAAAGGTTGCCGGAAGACAACAGAAGAAAATAAAATTGCAAATTCAAATCAATAAGAAAACTCAAAACCAATTATTTGTTTTTAGTTCAACAGTTTATTGGGTGTTTTATTTTGTTCTAAGACATATGAGCTGTTGGTTGTGAGTTTATATGATGTACAAATAATATAAGATGGATTTCTTTTTGCTAGTAAAAATATATAAAAATAGTGTATAGATGAAATAAAAATATATTGATTTGCATTTTTAAAATATTTTACAAAGAACATGGTATTCTGCAAATAAGATCACATGTTCTGGATTTCTGCCTCCTGAACAAATCTGAGATGCCCTGTCTTGGAATAATAAGTATAATATTCCTCTAAAGAACTTGGATAGAAAATATTGATAGATAAAGGCTGAGCTTAAAATACATGTGTCCTATGTATAAAGCAGTTATTTATGAACCAGTGCTAAAAGTGATATGAATGTCTGAGGTTTCACACCACTGTTAGACACTTAGTATCACATATGCAAATCTAAGATCTTAGTTTTGTGTCATAATAGAATTTTTGATTGGAAAGTCCCATGAAGATATTTGGACAAACTACCTGAAACTTGAACCTCCCAATAAGTGGTCTTTTTTTCTCTTTGTGAACACCTCCAGCAGGATCTTAATGAGACTCTGACTTCAAAGTAAAATAAAAACTTCTATGTTCGAGCCTGTGTTATTTACATGTGGATCTGTGTGAAGGAAATTTTTATACTAGCAAGATGCTTTACAATAGGAATTTATACTATATTTATGTGAGTGCAAAAGCAAAACTATATCCTATGAGTACAAACTCTTTAAACCTTAGATAGTGGAATATGTCATGTTTTAAATTGTAATCCTCAACTACATATTACTCAATTCGAGAATTCCCACCCATGGCCTGAGAGGGAAAGAAAACTCTATATATACAGCCTTCATTCACACAAGATATTTTATTTATATTACCGATTTAATAAAATCCACTAGAGTGCAAATGTTCTCCATATGTGGAAACAGAGGACTAGAATACAGAAAGCCAGTTCTTTGGGTTTTTTTTTCAGCTCTTTAAAAATTATGCAATCATAATGTTTTGCCTGCTTTTTAATAAATTGCTAAATATGGTATTTTGCCACTTATATATTTTTTAATCAAAGTAAAGGATCACAATATAAAATAGTTTTCATAATCCTATTTTACCCTATGTCTATGCTGATAAGCTTTAATTTCTCATGCAAAATTTTGGTGTTTTCCTAACAGAGGATAAGTCCAGAAAATTGACGCAAGTTTCAGAAGCTGGGGAGAAAGTGATCTGAGACCAAAGTAGAGGGAAATATCAGGACAAAGCTGGTTCAGGAATAGGCAAACGGTTAGGTGGTTCCCACAGAAGGAATTAGGAAACTACTGGAGAGGAATTACAGCAGAGAAACAGAGGACAGTGAAGAGATTTTTGTAGCAAACAAATGTTAGACCTAATCCTGGCTCTACTGGCCACGTAATCTTAGAAGAGGTATTCATCCCTGTGAAATTACACTTCCATATCTGAGAAAATCAGGAAATTCCCATGTTCCAGAGCCATGTTGAAACAACCTGTGTAAAGACTATTGCAACCCAAAAGCACTGTTTCTGCCTTTTCCTATCAGCTCTGGCTTGATCCTATCTTTCCTGAGCTAGAAACAACTGTAATAATGATGTTATCAGTGTTTGAAATGTACATATCTCCAAATGATTCTCTCTTTCTTAGCTTTTTACGATTAAGAATTTCAAACATCTACAGAAAAAAATAGACATCATGTATTACAAACCTCCATGTACCCATTACTCAGCTTCAGCAATTACAAGTCACAGCCCATCTTTTTTTTTATCTATATTCACTTCCTACCCTCTGTATTATTTCAAAGCAAATTCATACATCATATTATTTATCTATAAATGTTTCAGTATGTATCTCTAAACAAAATGCCATAAAACACCTAAAATATTTAACAGCTATTCCCTAATATCCTTAAATATTGACTGTGCTTAAATTTCTGTCATAAACTTTTTACCCTTTACTTGAATTAGAATATAAATTGCATCCACAAATTACAAAGGGTGTCTTTCAAATCTCTAAATCTATTAGTTAACGTGATATTCTATTCTCTGCATATATGTAAATAAGATTTACCAGATTCAGGTTGATTTTGTTATTGTTGTTGTTGTTACTATTATTATATGTTATGTAAGTTACATCAACCACACTAATACACCAAGTGGTATTGTCACTGACGATGTAATTTTTCCAAACTGATGAACGACTCTTGGAAAAGACCTGAACAAACCAATATACAATCTTGTAAACAATGTAAACGGTAAGTAGTTACCTTTTGGAAATTTTAGTATATGTTAAAAGTATGCAAAAATATTTTGTATTTATATGTAATCTAGAGTTAGGTTTTAGGCATAGATAATTATAAATGATTTCTCATTTGCATGAATCTCTGGAAAATCATGTGACACATGGGAAAATTCTTTGCCAAGTAAGATTATTTGCCACATTGCAGAAATCTAGCTTCTGGCTCCTGTCCACTAAATGCCAGTAGCATCCCAGCAAATCGTTATGACTACTATTAATGTCACCTCATATTTAGAAAACTCCTCCTATGGTTTATTTCATCCTCCTGTTGAAAACCACTGGCTAAGTTTAAGCAATAGGAAAAGAGAAAATTGGTTTTAGTTGCTGATATGCTATAATTCTGTGAAAAGGAATAAGAAAAATATCCTGTATGAGCAATGGCAATTGAAACATTCACAAATTTAAAGCTTTCCAAAGTTTTTCTCAGTTGACAGGATTTGTTTCTCCAAACTATGTTGGAAAATGTGAATAGGCTCTATGATAAAACAAGTGTGGTCATATGATTTCATGCTAATACATGTAGTTCAACTACAGAAATTTTAATATCAAGCAAATCATTTATACAGGCAGAATTAAAGAAACTGGAAAAAGTGGCAAGAAATCATAAAGCCATTTTTCATTCTTTTTAAAGCAGAAGTATAAATTTATAAATCTATGTTGCATTTGCATAATTGGCCCATAACACCCATAGGAATTGTGCTTCATCTCTGAGATGGAGAAAATAGCCAAGTTTATAATCCTCTGGCTTACTGGCCTTACACTTACTTTGTTCATCATCCTTTGTTTTTAAATACTGTTCATAATTCTAATCTGGAAGCAATTTTTTAAAATCTAAATTGGAAGATGTTTTATCACTATTACTTGAAGCAAAAATTGTTTAATCACAGTACCTTGGTGTTTGCTGGTACATAGTAGATGTTCATTCAAATATTTTAAAAATTAACTTATACAGTAATTCTCATAATATATCATATCATTGTATATAATCATGTACTTTCACATGTGTTAATTTTATTCTTATACTCTTATTATTAAGTGTGAATCTTTTTACTCAAAATAGAATCTGGGGGTGGCTCCATTGTGTAGTGGTTAACACATCAGCTTTACACACAGAAGGTCCTGGGTTCTCGCCCCAGGTGGAGCCACAGACCAGGCCCCGGATGCACGCCCTGAGCATGTCTAAAGAGACGCCCCACCATCAGAGATTCAGTTATTAAGAGGAAAAGGCAACATCCATAGGTCAGGGAGGGGGCAGAATCAAAAAGGAGACGGTAGGTAGAATCTGAATTAAGTGATTTCTTCTAAATCATACTGCTGTCATAGATAAGAGAAAAATTTAGGTCTCTTGGCTTTGATTTTAATATTTCTACCAGAAGATATCTTTTTGCCTTTAAAAGTATATATGTTTTCTGTTCCTGCTCCATGTATTCAAAGAATATTTGTCAAAACAAAACAAAAAATACAATGTTTTTAAAATAAGCATTTAAAAACGGTTATTAACTCCCCAGTATTTATCACATACTAGCCTTGACCCTGAGAAATTCAAAACAGAATACCAACATTTTGGTGACAAAGTTTGTGTGGTGGGAGATACAGTCCTCCTAAAATCAAGTTAACTTATTTAATGTCTGCTTACTGCAAAGCAGATGCAGTAACAACATAATAACTGTTCAGAGACTGGAACTTTGTAACTATGGAGACATTATCTCACAGTGTTCTATCAGGCAGTGTTGCCCAGATGTAAAAACTGTAGTAGTAAAGATAGCTATTATGGGTTACCGCCCTTCCTCTTGAGTCGCTTTCAGTGAATGTGTCACACCTTCACCTTCATTTGTCTAATATCCTTAGCCAATATAATAATTGGCTATGTCAGGCCTTTTATAGTCCCATTAGAATCCTGGTCCTGGCACCAGCTTGATAAAGAAATCATTAAATCCGGCAGGTGCTTTAAGGTAATTAGATTAACTTGAAAAAGAAAATCTGGCTTGAACCTCAGCTATATTCATTGCCTAATGTCATGATCTGTTTTCCCAGGAAAGAAAAGAGACTTCTCTTCTAGCCAAGATGAAAGACACACAAGCCATTCTGGAAACTTCAGGGACCTTGCAGAGTAAAGCCCATAAGAAGAAAAATAAAATGAAGAAACAAGCGCAGTAAGAATGGTTCAAATGAGAGGACGTTTGTGTTTTAGAAGATAATGATGAAGTACTTGACCTCTTGTTTCAAAACATCTAATGAAGTAGTTAGAACAACAATTGATTCCACACATTTTCTAAAATTAATTAACTATAACATACAACTATTTCACCAACCACTGTTTTATAAGGTTCAATCCTTTAGTAATATAAAAATGTTCCTAGACAGGTCTTCATCTCTGGTTGAGAGTCCAAAGCTAATGTCTAACATGTTAAGGCAATTGGCAGATAATTTCTTTAGAACTGCTTTACTGATCTCGGGACAGAATTGCTAGAGAATTTTGGTTTTGGAAATGTCTGTGAGTATGTTAAATAAAAGCTTCAACTCCCTGTTTTTATTGCTAATGTAAACTATCTATCAACTAAAGAAGTAGCATTGGTTTTCTAATGTTTTCTAAAAAAAAAATGACCTATAGTATTGAATATACACAATTTACAGCTAACGTTCCTTTGAACTTAGATGTCCTGCATTTACTGTTTAGTTCGTCCATTTTTTAAAATACTTATTTTAGAGGTCATCTGAGAGATGATTGTTGTCATTATTACCAATTCAGCATCTTCCAAAATAACACTGAAATTCTTGAATTGCACTTTTATAACTGCCTCTGGTTTAGTGCTAATCAATTACAGAAGGAGCAAAATACCAAGAAGGAGCTTGGAAAATTCCATATGCTAACGGGAAAGCTAACTAAGAACTAGGTCAAACCTCTCATCTTCCAAAAGGAATCTAATAGGTTTGTGAGTGCAGGGTTTTCAGACAATGGGCTGCCTCACATGCATCTCTTCCTGAAATATTTCTGCTCTTCCAAAGGTGCGTGCAGCCATTAGAAGTTTCTTATTTAAATACAAAAATAAGAACACCCCATGGCCCTAAGCCAGACTTCTTTGATTGCTACATTTGCAAAGGCTTATTGGGAATTTTTTGTGGAATTAAGTTTATTTGAGAACACTATTGTTTTACTGGAGGAAGAAAAAAATTAGAGCTTATAAAATGAACATGCTGAAAAGAGATAACCAGTTTGTTTGTAATGAAACCCAGATGCAAGGAACTCTGAAAGAAAAAAGTACTTTCTTGCTTATTCTAGCCAGTATTGAGGAGAAATCATGTCATGTGAACTTGTCTCAGGTTGAACAAAGATGAAATATTTGTAATTTGACAATGATCTCTGTGGTCTCCTTCCCACTACCACCCCAGTCATCCTCAAGTGTATCTTCATGAGTTAGAGCTTTTCAGACAAAGATGAGTGCTCGAGGTATCAGAAGCATAGCAAGTGCTCAGGCTTAATAATAAGTACTGTGCTAATAATAATGCAATTTTCAAAGCCTATGCCATGTAATAATAAAAAAAATAATTTGCCTGAGATTTCTGTGCTTTCTGCAAGGTACATTTAGAGAAGTCTGATTTTGAATACAAAGGTCTCCAGATATAATATTTCTGATGAAGGAACTTATAAATTGTAGAACAAAATGATTGTGACTACCTCTTGGTAAACAGAGAGATTGAAACTGACATCAGCAACATGGCAGATTAAGAAACTTCCAGACGCTGTTCCCTTATGGGAACATTTGAGAAAAACAAACAAACAAACAACACAAGACTGGCTAAAATAACTTTCTAGGAACTCTAGAAAACAAAGAGATCAAAATAGAGATGACCCACAAAGGTAAAGAATTTAGCTCCTGAATTATAGTGGATATGTGTCTCCCAGAAAGGAGGTGCTTGAACTGCTGGCTGTTAATTCAGTTTTTCAGAAAGCTAAAAAGTTTTAGACCTCAGAACTTTGTTCACAATTCAAGCATTAAACATACACATGCACCCTCGCACACACAGGCATACTGATTGCTTTTCATTTACTGAGGAGAGTGTGACTCATAATATGTAGCTGTCATAAGGCTTTCATGAGCCATGCCATAAGAATATTGTTTTACTTGTAAAATAATTGTACTGTAGTTTAGAGACTTTGTTTAAATGACTGTGCACTAGTTAACAAATGCTTTTATATTTATTTAAAAAAAGGGAAATCTCTGTTTATAGAAAGATTAACTTACAAAAATAGTTCCTGGAAATTAAGTCTTTTTTCTCCCTCATTTCTGCCATTCTCTTCAACATTCACACACATACACACACACACACACACACACATACATATGTATACCTTTGTACTGTATTTATAGTTATTCATTTGCATAGTCTATTTAAAAGTAGACATTAACAATAGAATCTTTATAAAATAGAAAAATTAGTTCAGCAGCAAGAGTTAAATTAAAGGAAATTATAATAGAAATTATAATTTTATGTTAATAGAAAGAGGAAATATGATATGAGTGATAAAAGTAAGGTATAAAATGGTTTATAGAGTCTCAAATTTGTGTAAAAAAAAATGCATTTAAAAGCCTGAAAGAAAATAGTGATATTTTGGTTGATTTTTATTTTCTTCTTTCTACTTTTATATTTTTTCAAAATAATCCACAGTAGGAATTTAATGATTTTTAAGTAGAAAATAGAAATAAAGCATGTCTTGACTTGATACTAAAGTGTTTAGATTATTAAAACTAGAAATATAAAATGTTTTTGTGCTTATGTCAGATGCATAGTATCTTTGAAAAGCAGAATTCTGGATAATAATGATAGTTCATGCTTCATGTCATAGTCTATTCATTTTGACTTTCTTTAATTTATTAATTTTTTGTACACAGAAGAGAAGATACACATGTCGACCTCCAAAGGGCACAGCTATCTTTCGTACATTTTTTCCCAACTGTGGCAGATTCAGATATCACAATACTGCCGTTGTCACGGTATTTATCCTATGAAACTCCTCTCAGTTGCAATCTGTCTAGCCCTCAGATTAGTGGAGTAAGTGTACTTACATCAACATCTGCATTAAAGGCTCCTAAATCAGCTATAGTGAACTATTGCCTGTTAGAAAGCAACTTGGGTAAGCAAAAGACATACTAAATTTTTTAGACTATTTTTAAAGTGTATAGTTCGATACATTCTTTATGTGTCTAGGTGCCAGAATGATGATGTTTTATTATTTGTCTCCAGTAATACTAATTTCTTAACGTCCTATGCAGAGTAACATGACTACGCTCACTACTGGTCCTTGCACTGGAGTTATATTCCAGTCACATAAATATATGTGGCCAAATATATCATCCTCATGATAAAAAAAATCTTTTTTTTCATAATGGTTCATGAATTGCCTTCTTAGATGTTCTAAAATTACTAGATAACTTAAAATTCTAAGGTATCACAGTGACTTCCCTTCCTCTGAATGCTAACAGAAAGGTTAAGCAATGTCTTGTGTGGTTTGTGCCTTTAGGAGATTTAGGTGAGGGAAAGACAGATAGATAAAAGAAGAAAAATAAAGCAGGTAAATGGTTGAGAGAAAAGAGAGAAACAATGAAGAATTTGAAGGAGAGGAAAGCAAAAACAATAGTATGCTAGGAAGAAGTAAAGCTTTGGCAGTTGCCAACAATGCACTCAGCAACACCCATTCTGTTGAGTTTTTATTCTTCACCATGTTTAGGAAACTTTGAGGGTATGTTATAGTTTACTGAAATGAACACTGTCCTTGGAAACAAAGGACCTGGGTCAAAACTACCTTTCTGCTCCCTGCAATATGAGGTGTTAAGTAAGATATTTTAGCATCTCTGAGTTGCATTTTCTGTAAGTGCAAAATAGGGATTAAAATACCAATTTCACAGGACTATTCTAAAGATTAAACATTTATGAAAATCACCTAGCACATATTAAGTACTCAATAAAAATTAGTTATGAATCTGAACATATCTGTAAGCACTTTCTCATAGAATAGGCTACATTTGGAATTTATATTTCAATTACCAGTCAACTATCAAGTCTCAAAAATGGTGGTATAAACACACTCTTTACTATTTGGTACCTCCGTTTTCCTCTACCATCCTGCGGACTTATACAGCCTGGGTGCTTCTTATTTCTATTTGATTTTGTTTCTGGTATTTCCCTAAGCCTTTGACACAGTGTTATATAGGATTTTGACCTACTGCCATTATTGTCATATTCCCTATGTGTTATTGTTTGCATGCCTAAAACACTCTTTTCAAAAAAACCTCCTAAGTTCATGCTGACATTCAGCAATGACCCAATCCATATGCTTAAAAGTGAAAATACAGATTTTATATCTAGAGAGGGGATATTTTCCATCCTTTGGTACTGTGTTATTATGGCACATGTTCTATATTTGGGTTAAATTGAAAGCTCCTAATATTAGTAAACAAAAACAAAAACAAAAACAAACAAAACAGAATCGCTTCCCCTTGCAAGATGAGAGTTCAGTTAGGATGTAGACTTCTCCTTCAGTTACTGTTGATTCTGCTTCTGTAAAAGATATGAGTTTGCTGTGTTTCTTTCCATCTTTTCCTCTAGATAAAATAACAACTGGGACTAAAATTGATGTGTCTACTTTCCTTTTAGGAAAGGTTTTCATCCCTCAGAAAGAGCTATTAAAAGAGCGGCAATATACATTCTCCTTCCCCAAAGTAATTTAAGGATTAAGTAAATACTTAACTGGGAATACACTAATTTAATTCCAAACATTTCTTCTAAGCAAAATATTTTGAGGAATCCTCTTTAGGAACTCTGAATTTATTCTTTTTATTTTCACCTCCCCTTGGTTTTATTAAAGTTACAAGAATATAAGGCAAACTCTAGATTGTGGTAATCCTCTGATGGTTTTGGACACAGGGTCACATCAAACAAAGCACCTGTACTACAACAATAGCCATCATTTATTGAATACCTGCTAAATACCAGACACTGCTAGATGCTTACCTACATTACCTGCAAGCTTTACATCACCTTATCAAAGTAGTATTATCCTTATTTTATGTTCAGAAAAACTGAGAACTGGAAAGTTTCAATCAGTTGGTTTACTAAGACATATTACTCTATTCACTTCATCATGATGCCTCTCTGTAGTGTTACTCTTTCTTTGCAGATACATTATTATATTTATCCAGCAAGGTTTTTTCTGTGAAAGATAATGAAATCTATTTTGTGTTTTAATCTTAATAGTGAGAATTTTAAAGGAGCAGATTTCCAAAAGGATACTAGAATCTGTTTAAGCATTACTTTATCTTTCTAATAAAGTATTTTAGTTGATAAAAGAAAATTTAAGTCTTTATCTGGCAAAAGTATTAACCATTAGTAGTAAAGAACTCATTAGAAGCTTTAATTTATGGGTAGCAATTTGGAGAGAATAGCTAATATGAAATAGAATAAAGCTGTATTTATATATAACAAATTGAAATTTGAAAGACTCAAATGTTTTATCTACTCAAAAACTTATATGCTTTTAGTACAGCTAAATAACCAGTTAAGTAGTCATTACTCTGATGATATAATTGATAGTGTAAGGTAACTGAAATAATCTCTAGGAATTGAGTTATCACTAAAAATAATCAATTACTGGTTATTTTATAGACTTTGGTTTAAAGCTTTTAACTATCTTCATTTAGTTTAGCAATGACAGTAAAATATAGAAAGAATGTAGTTTTGTAGAAGCAAAGAATAATGATAGTGGCTTTGGGTTCTTTAAATGTCCTTTTATTTACTTCTCTTTCTGTTGCTTCCTTCTTTGATTTCTTTGAAAGGAGTTAACAGATTCATAAGCGAAAAGACTCTGTCATCGGTTTATGCTTTTGACCCAGCTGTGATTGGTGAAGGGGAGGATTATTTTCAATCTTTGTTTGGTGATCCAAAGAAATTTCTTGCACAGTCATTCCAAACTGAGAGAACTTGGAAGCAATTTTCTATGATTCTTAAAGAAGTGAGCCAATCTAGATCCAGGTACATATTCTATTGGAATTGTTTAATATCTTCTATTGGTTTAGGAGCAATAAATCAGTAGGAACTAGTTCTAAGCTGTTGTGAGATCCATGATTTCATCTAAAATCCTAAGCAATTGTTGAAATATAACTGTTTCATGTTCTGAGAGTTAAAAGGAATCAATATAACTTTCGAAGAAACCACACAAGGAATGTTCATTCTTCACAGATGCCAGAGAAAACAGCACTACATAATCCCTATAAAAAGTCAACCCAATTATTCAAGGACCTTTTTTATTATTGACAAATTATCAGACAGACTTAGTATCTTTTTTTCCTCCTACTAAGATCTGAAGTTCAAGATAGAAGGAGAAAGGTTGGACTTTTAACTCGTTGATTCATTTTCATGGTATTAGTATCTATGGAAAAAATAATTGATCAGGAAGAGTTGATATTAGAACTAAAAAGCTGACTCATCTATACATTTATGTTATCCTGCTTTTTTTGTTGTATGAACAACAGATAGAATTGTAAATTGTTAGTAATGAATATCTGTTGACAGTGAGTGTTGCAGGGTTACAAGAAGTTGTTAGCCAGAGTTAAAAGTCAGACATAAAGGAAATTTTTTCTGCCTTAGGTCAGATTTTTAAAAACCAATCACTATTACCACCTAACTGTAGTGAATACCTAACTATTCTATCAACCATCTGAAAACACTTAAATTAATTATTCAGTATCTACCATGTTAAATATGATGAATTTGGGGGAACAAAATTTCAAAAAAATAAACAACTTATAAATGTGATTTTAAGAACTTCCATTCGAATCAGGGGTGACTTGCAGGTAAGAATCAAGATAGAGGCAAATAAAGTATCGAGGCATTAAGAGGAGAGCTTTCTTTCAGCAGATAATCTGGGAAGATTTTGTGAGGGAGTTATTACTTAGAATATTGTGAAAAGATAAGTAAATTTTGAATATGAAAATGTATAGTCTGTGAGAGCATTCTACCATAGTAGTTTTCAGTTCTAACTACATAAATCACTGAGGAGTTGTTAATCTCCTGGCCCTACCCCAGATTGTGAGTCAGAATTTCTAGTGGTAGAATTGGGCATCGTGTGTGTGTGTGTGTGTGTGTGTGTGTGTGTGTGTGTGTGTGTGTGTTTAATCCCATGGTATTTCTAATGTACAGCCTGGGCTTGAAACCACTAACCTAGAGCAAAGGAGCACATAAACCAAATTGAAGAAGGCAGAAAAGCTAAAATCAGGTACAAGACATTCTAAAGCATGACTACACTGAACAGTGCCCAAGGAGATATAATAGGATTTAGGGCCAGAGTTGGGGATAGATTATAGTCAGCCTTTAATACCAGACTGAGGAATTTGGACATTACTATAGAAAACAATGAGAAAGTTTCAAACAGAGGTGCGACAGGATTGTCATTTAAAATATTTAATCTGTGGCAATGAATATTATAAGTAATTGTTGGATTGTGTCGAATGCTTTTTATACATCTATTAAGATGATAATATGTATTTTTTTAATGTTAAAACAACCCTACACTCTTGGAATAAACTCCATTTGGTCATAATGTTTATCCTTTTAATAAGTAGTTGAATTCAGACTTTTACATCTATGTCTGTGAAGAATATTGGTCTGTAGTCTTCTTTTCCTGTAATGTCTTTGTCTGCTTTGGTATAAGATAATGTTTGCTTCATAGAATGAGTTGGATATTATTCCCTCTTCCTTTATTTTCTAGAAGAGTGTGTTTAGAAATAGTATTTTTTTTTCCTTAAATTGTTTTATAGAATTTATCAGTGAAGCCATCTGGGCCTGGGGTTTCTTTGTGGGAAGAATTTTACCTACAAGTTCTATTTCTTCAAAATAGGTATCAGGATATTTTGGTTATTCGTTTCTTCTTGAGTGAACTTGTATAGTTTGTGTCTTTCAAGGAATTTGTTCATTTTATCTAAGTTGTCAGATTTATTGTTGCTAAATCATTCATAATATTCCCTTGTTATCCTTTAATATCTACAGAATCTGTAGTGATGTCACATTTCTTATTGCTGGTACTGATTTTATGTGTCTCCTCCTTTTCCTGATCAATCTTGCATAAAAATTCTCAGTTTTATTGAGCTTCTCAAACAACCAGTGTTTGATTTCACTAATTTTTCTCTATTTTTGTTTTGTTTCGTTTTCTATTTCATTGATTTCTATTCTGATCTGTATTCCCTTTTGCCTACTTTAGGTTTCATTTGCTTTTCTTGTTTTAATTTCTCAAGGTGAAAGCTGAGCTCACTAATTTCATACCTTTTTCTCTTTTCCTATAAGCATTTAGTACTATAAATTTTCCTCTAAGTAAAGTCTTAGTGGCATCCCACAAGTTTTGATATGTTGTATTTTCATTTTCATTCAGTTCAAAATACTTTCTAATTTTCATTTTTATTTCTTTAATCCTTGAGTAATAAAAAGTGTATTATTTAGTTACCAAATAATTTACAGATTTCCCAGAATTATTTTCAATAATTCTCCAGATACCTTTCTTATTAATTTCTAATTAAATTCCATAATGGTCAAAGAACATAGTTTCTATGCCTTAAGTCCTTTTAAATGTATTGAGACTTGTTTTATAACCAGGATTTTTATCTATCCTCGTAAATGTTCTGTGTATACTTACAAAAATATATATTCTGTTGTTGTTGAATAGAGTGCTTCATAAATGTTAATCAGGTCAAATTGGTTGATGTTTTTAAATCTATTGTCTTTTTGTTGATTTTATGTCTACTAGTTCTATCAATTACTGAGAAAGCATTGTTAAAATCTCTGACTACAATTGTGTTGTTGATTTTTTTCTTACATTTCTATCAGTTTTTGCTTTATAAGCTCTGTTTTTTGCTTTATTTGCTTTATAAGCTCCATTTTTTAGGTGCACAGACATTTAGGATTATTATATCTCTCAATGAATTAATCTCTATGGCATTATGCAATGATGTTTTTTATCCCCTGGTATTACTTTTTGCTTGTATATCTACTATATCTGATATTAATAAAGCTGCTCTAGCTTTTTACTAGTATTAGCATGGTAGGTCTTTTTCTATTCTTTTACTTTTAACCTATTTGTGTCTTTATATTCAGAGTGCATGTTTTGTATGTAGCATTTAGTTGGAACTTGCTCTTTTATTCAATCTGAAAATCTCTGTATTTTAATTGGAGCATTTAAACCATTTACATTTAAAGTAATTGTTAATATGGTTAGGGGTAAGTCTACCATCTTACTATCTTGTTTTTGTTTGTTCTAACTGCTCTGTTTTCTTTTCCCTCTTTTTCTGTCTTTTGAATTAATTCTTATTAATTTTATGATATCTTCATTGCTGGCTGATTAACTTTAATTCTGATATTTTAGTGGTTTCTTCCAGGTTTATAGGATATATCTTAAGTCTATCACAGACTATCTTCAAATGATATTATACTACTTCATATATAGTATAAGAGCCTTACAATACTATACTTTCATTTCTTTCCTCCCAGCTTTCGCATCACATATTTTACTTCTATATATGTTGTAAACTCCATAATCCATAGTTATTTTGTTTATTCAACTTTTAAAATAAATTTAAAGGATTAAAAAATATCTTTTATATTTATCCTTATGTTTTCACTGCTTTGCAGTACTTTTTGGTGTTTTTGTTTGTTTTGTTTTGTTTTGTTTTGTTTTGTTTTTAGTCTATAACTCATATTTTCACCCAGTTAAAATTTCTTTAACATTTCTTGTAGTATAAATTTGCTTGTGAGGAATTATTCAATTTTTTAAACAGTTTTATTGGGATATCATTGATATAAAGTTGTATATACTTAAGATGTACAACTTGATGTTTTCTTTTTTTTTTTATTGAGATACAACTGTCATATAACATTGTGTAAGTTTAAGGTGTACAATATGATGATTCGATATGTGTATGTATTATGAAGTGATTACCATAGTAAAATTAGTGAACACATCCATTACCTCACATAATTACTCTTTTTTGTATGTTGTGAGAACATTTAAGACTTTTTAGCAATTTTTAAATATATGATACAGTATTGTTAACTATAGTCAGCATGCTGTACATTAGATCCTGAAAATTTATCTTATAACTGAAAGTTTGCATTCTTTGACCAACATCTCTCCCATTTCCTTTCCCCTCCTTTCATCCCTGTTAAACACCATTATAATTTCTGTTTCTATGAATTCAGCTTTTCTAGATTCCACATGTAAGCGAGACCATATAGTATTTGTCTTTCTCTATCTGGTTTATTTCATTTAGCAAGGCCTACCCACATTGTCATAAATGGATTTTTTTTCATTTTATGGTGGCATAATCTACCAGTTTATATATTTATATAAAATATATATCATGTTTTCTTTTTCATGTTTCAGTAGATAATTAGTTGGTTTCTATTTCTTGGCCATTGTGAATAATGCTCCAATGAACATGATGCTGCAGATAGCTGTACAAGATAGTAATTTTATTTCCTTTGGAAAAATACCCAGAAGCTGGATTGCTGGATCATATGGTAGTTTTATTTTTAATCTTTTGAGAAACCTTCAAAATCTTTTTCCATATTGGCTATTCCAATTTACATTCCCACCAACAGTGCCTTAATGGTTCCCTTTGCTTCACATCCTTGCCACCATTTGTTATTTTTTGTCTTTTTGACAACAACCATTCTAATAGGTGTGAGATGTTTTCTCATTGTGTTTTGACTTGGGTTTTCCTAACGATTAGTAATGTTGAGCACCTTTTCATGTACCTGTTGGCCATTTATATGTCTTCTATAAAAAATCTCTATTCAATTTTTTCCATTTTTAATTGGATTATTTGTGAGTGTTTTTTTCTGCTACTCAGTATCTTATATATTTTAAATATTAACCCCTTATCAAATATATAGTTTGCAAATATTTTTTTCATTTTGTTAGTTGCATTTTTATTTTGATTGTTTATTTTGCTGTGCAAAAACTCTTTAGTTTGCTGTAGTTCTACTTCTTGATTTTTGTTTTTGTTACTGGTGTTTTAGGTGTCATATCCAAAAAAATACTTATCAAGGCTAATGTCAAGGAGGTTTTCTCCTATATTTTCTTCTAGAAGTTTATGATTACAAATCTTACATTTAAGCCTTTAATCCATTTTGAGTTAATTTTTGTGAGTGGTATAATATAGGAGTCCAATTTCATTTTTTTTTCTTTTTCCATGTAAATATCCAGTTTCTCCAGCATCACTTATTAAAGAAACTATGCTTTCCCCTTTGAGTATTCTTGGCTCCCTTGTCAAAATTAGTTGATTGCATATGTATGGGTTTATTTCTGGGCTCTTGTTCTCATACAACTTAATGTTTTAATATGCATATATATATTGTGACTGATCACCACTTTCCAGCTAATTAATTTATCTATTATTTCTACATAGTTAATCCCTTGTGTGTGTGTGTACATTGAGAAAGTTTTAAATCTATGAAGTATACAGTACAGTATTATTAGCTATCACCACCGTGTTATGCATTAGATCTCTAGGACTTATTCGTTTTGCATAATTGAGACTTTGTACCCTTTGAACCACATTATCTCATTTCTCCCTTCCCCTAACCCTTGGCAGCCACTATCCTATTCTACTCTCTGATTCTATAAATTTGACTATTCTCAACTAAATTCCACATAAGTGAGATTATGCAATATTTCTCTCTTCGTGTCCTGTTTATTTTGCTTAGCATTATGTCCTCCACCTCCACTCACGTTGTCACACATGCATGTTGTAAAAATCCACGTTAAAGGCAGGATTTCTTTTTTTTTTTTAAGGCTGAGTAATATTCTACTGTCAGTTTGTGTGTATAAATATATATATTACAATTTCTTAATCCACTCATTCATTGAAGGACATTTAAGTTGTTTCCATATGTTGGCTACTGTGAATAAACTGCAATAAATATGAGTGCATATATCTTTTTTTCTATCCTAATTTTCTTTCATTTGGATACATACCCAGAGGTGGAATTGCTGGGTAATACAGTAGTTTTGTTTTTAATTTTTTGAGGAGCCTTCATACTGTTTCCCATAATGACTGTACTAATTATAATCCTACCAACAGTGTACTAGAGTTCCCTATCCTTCACGTCCTTGTCAGCCCTTATCTTTTACTTTTGATGATAGCCATTCTAACAAGTATAAGGTGATATCACATTGTGGTTTTGATTTACATGTTTCTGACAATTTGTGATGCTGAACACATTTTCACATACCGGTTAGCCACTTGACTTTCTTCTTAGGTATTTTATGTAGGTCCTTTGCCCATTTTTAAATCAGATTATTTGCTTTTATTGCTATCAAGTTATGTAAATTTCTTATATATTTTGGCTATTAAATCAGATAACTGGTTTCCAATTTTTTTCCATTCTATAGGCTGCCTTTTTATTTTGTTCATTGCTTCCTTTGCTGTGCAAAAGCTTTTTAGTTTGATATAATCCTATTTGCCTATATTTGCTTTTGTTGCCTTGCTTTAGGTGTCATATCTAAGAAATTATTTCAAGACCAATGTTAAGAAGGTTTTTCTCTATGTTTTCTTCTAGAAGTTTTATGGTTACAAATCTTAAGGTTTAAGTCTTTAACCTATTTCGAGTTAATTTTTACGTATGGTGTGAGGTAGGGTTCTAATTTCATTCTTTTACATACAGATATCTGGTATTCTGGCATGTATTAAAGAGGCTATCCATTCCCCATTGTGTGTTCTTGGCTCCCTTGTTGAAGATCAGTTTACCCTAAACATGTAAGTTTCTTTCTGGGTTCTCTCTTCTGTTCTTTTGGTCTATGTCTGTTTTTATGCCAGTACCATATATTTTAATTACTTTAGCCTTGTAATATAATTTGAAGTCAGGAAGTATGACTTCTTACTCAAGTTTGCTTTGGTTATTTAAAATCTTTCATGGTTCCATATGAATTTTAGGATTTTTTTAAAGAATTATCATTGAGATTTTGATAGAGATTGCATTAAATTTGTAGATTACTTTAAGTAGTATGAATGTTTGATAATAATAGTTCAAACCCATGAACATTGACTATTTTTCAATTTATTTGTGCCTCTTAAAATTTTCTTCATCAGTGTTTTATAGTTTTCAGTGTACAATTCTTTTACCTTTTTGGTTAAGTTAATACCTAAGTATTATTATTTTCATTGCTAATGTAAATGGGATAGTTTTTTAATTTCCCTTTTGGTCATTTAATAAACTAACTGGTTAGCTAGTATACAGAAATGCCACTGACTTTTGTATGTTGATTTTGTATTCTACAACTTTACTAAATTTATATATTAGTTATAACAGTTTTTTGTTATGCCTATAGTGTTTTCTACATATATGATCATGTCATCTGCAAATAAAAAAGAGATCATTTACTCCTTCCCTTCTGATTTTGGCTTATTTATTTATTTATTTATTTATTTATTTATTTATTTGCCTGGTCATTCTGGCTAGGATTTCTACTACTGTGTTGGAAAGCAATGGTGAGAATAGGCATCTTTGCCTTGTTCTGATCTTAGAAGAAAAGTTTTTAGTTTTTTTTTTCACTGACTATGATGTTTGCTATGGGTTTTTCACATATGACCTTTATTGTGTTGAGGTATTATCCTATTTGCCTATCTTATTGAGAGTTTTTATCATAAAAGAATGTTAAATTTTGTTTAATGCTTTTTCTGTATCTGTTGCAGAAAAAGTGGTCATATGGTATTTATTGTCCATCGTGTTATCAGGTATATCACATTATTTTTTATATTTTGACCCATACTTGTATCCCAAGGATAAATTCCACTTGGTCATGATGTATTATCCTTTTAATGTATTGTTAATTCAGTTTGCTAGTATTTTATTGAGGATTTTACATCTGTTTTTCAGGGATGTTGGCATGTAGTTTTGTTGTGTTTTATTTTCTGGCTTTGGAATCAGAGGGATGTTGGCATTATAAAATGAGTTTAAAAGGGTTCCCTCTCTTTCTCTTTTTGGAAGAGTTTTAGAAGGGTTGGTATTAGTTCTTCTGTGTATGCTTTGTAGACTTCATTCATGAAGCCATCTGGTCCCAGGCTTTTCTTTGTTGAAAGGTTCTTGATTACTAATTCAATTTCCTTGCTTATTGTTGTTTCATTCAAACTTGCTATTTCTTCTTGATTTAGTCTTTGTAGTTTGTATATTTCTAGAAAATTATCCATTTCTTCTAGATTATTTAATTTTTTGCATATAATTGTTTATAATTATTCTTTATAATCCTTTTTATTTCTGTATCATTCATTGTAGTGTCTCCTCTTTTCTCTCTGATTTCATTTTCTGGGGATCCTTTTTTTCATTTGTCTAGCTAAGGGTTTGTCAATTTTGTTTATATTTTATAGAAAACAGCTCTTAGTTTCATTGATTTATCATACTTCTATTGTCTATTTTATTTATTTCTGCTCTAATCTTTAGTATTTCCTCCCTTTTTTTAACTTTGGGTTTAGTTTGTTCTTTTTTTATTTCCTAGAGTTATAAAGATAGGTAGTTTAATAACATTTGGGGGGCATTATTTTTCAATTAGAGTTGACATCCAGTATTATTTTATATTAGTTTCAAGTGTACGGCATAGTGTTTAGACATTTGTATAATTTATGAAGTGGCTCCTCCAATTAGTCTAGTACCCACTTTACACTAAAACAGTCCTTTAGAAGTAGACAAAATAATATGAACAGACAATTCACAAAAATAGAAAACTGAGTGGTCAATAAGTAGGTTATTCAATTTCACTACAATCAAGAAAAAAAAAACAAAATTAAAATAACTTATATACTATATTTTACCTGTGATACTGAAAGTATTGAGAAGTCTGAAAATTTTCTGTGTGTTAAAGATGTAGGGAAGAAGAAAAGAAAATAGCATATCATGTGCAGGCAGTAGGTAAGACATGTAATAGAATGAATTATCACAAGTCTTGTGAAAATTTTTCTTGTGGTAACCTTTTAAGCAAAGGTAAGAAGCAGGGGGGAAAAGGAAATTAAAGGGACTGACAGATTATGTTGGAGCCTTGTTTTCTTGGTGTAAAGTTGTTATTTTCTCTGGAAGGAAATGGTCAAACATTAAAATATTTATCCTTGTACAAAATTGCTCTGGAAGCAAAATGGAGAATGGGTGGAAAGAGGCAAAACTGGAGAAAGTAGTCAGAACACTGGTACAGTGTCACTTAGAGATGATGAGAGCCTATGAAGACAGCAGCAGTTGGGATGGAGAGGAGGAGATGTATATAGAAGATACTAAAGAGGTAGAGTCAATAGAATTTGGTCACAGATAAGGCAAGAAGGATAAGAGAGTGGGAAAATAATAAAAGTTTTAGGTGTGGCCAACAAAATAAATGATACAATTCACTAGAATAGGTTTCTCACTTTTCTAAAAAATGATGAATTTAGTTTGGGTCATGTTGATTTAGAGGTACATTTTTGGTCTTACTATCAATTGCTTCTATGGGTCTGAAGCTCAGCAGAACAATCTAGAGAAAAGACTTAAATTCAGCAGTCATCAATGTATTAATGGTTACTAAAGTCCTGTTTATAGATGATATCATAGAGTGTGATTAAAATAAAAAAGGTTAAGAACAGAATCCCAGTGATCAACATCAAAGAGTTGTATGAAGGAAAAAAATAGAAATCTGAAAAAGAAACTGAAAAGGAGCAGCCAGACTAACAGAAGGAAGACAGTGGACTTGGAGAAACAAGGGTAAGAGTTCCATAAAAGAGGACATATCTGGCAGAGGCAAATACCACAAAGACATTAAGACAAAGACTGACTTGGTATGAGTGTAAATTGGTCCAACCACTCTGGAAAATGGATTAGAGATTTCTCAAAAAATTAAAAGTAGAACTATCATATGCAGCAATTCCACTTTCAGGTAACAAAACAAAACACTAAGCAAATCAAAAACACTAACTCAAAAATGTATGCACCTTTATGTTTATTGCAACATCTTTACAATAAGCAAGATATGGAAGCAACCTAAGTATCCTCTGATAAATAAGTGGATAAAGAAAATGTGATATATATGTATATATGTGTGTGTGTGTGTGTATGTATGTGTGTGTGTATATATATGTGTGTGTGTGTGTGTGTATGTGTGTGTGTGTGTATGTGTGTGTGTGTGGCATATATATGGTATTTATATACATATGTATACACAATGGAATATTATTCAGCCATAAAAGTAAGGAAATCTTGTCTTTTGCAATATGAGGGACCTCAAGAGCATTATTCTAAGTAAAATAAGTCAGAAAGAGAAAGACAAATACTATATGGTATCACTTATAAGTGAAATCTTTAAAAAAAAAAACCACAAAACTGAACTCATAGACACAGAGGACAGATTGACAAAGATGGGAGGTAGGGGGTAGGCAAAATGGGTGAAGAGAATCAAAAGGTACAAACTTTAGTTATAAAATAAGTCATGGGGATATAATGTACAGCATGGTCACTATAATAATACTGTATTGTATATTTGAAAGTTGCTAAAAGGATATATCTTAAAGAGTCTCATCATAAGAAATTTTTTTTGTAATTATATATGATGATGGACATTAACTTATTTATTGTGGTGTAAATTTTACCATGTATACAAATATTGAATCATTATGCTGTACACCTGAAACTAATATGTATATGTTAATTATACTTCAATTTTTAGAGAGACAAAGACTGAAAAGTTACCACTCAGTTTACCAACTGAGAGGGCATTGGTCATCTTGATCTAAGGCAGAAGTCAATGCTGGTGGGTTGAGGAGTAAATAAGAGGTGAAGAATTAGTGGTACCATCTTTCCAAAAGCTCGGTTGTGATAGCATTGTGAAGAGGAAGCTGAAAGAAGATTGATTTTCCTTTTTTTAAGGTGCTAGTACTTTGAGGGTTTGCACATACTAGAGGGAGAGGTTGGTGTTAAAGGAGAAAAGGAGAATAGACTGAGATACTGAGGTAGCACAAGGAGGTGGTAACCAGAGGGTTTCACTTTAGTTGGGAGAAGAGTCCCTTTTCCATTGATACAAGGTGGGCTGAACAGAGAAGAGGTAAATGCGTGAATGGGTGAAACTGTTTCTGAGTAGAATGCAAGAAAACAAACTCTGATTTTTCTGTGTTCTTACCAAGATCATTAGCTGAGAATAAGAATGGAGGAGATGTGCGGCAGCAATTTGAACATTGTTGAGGGAATGGCAGAAGGCACTGGCTCATTTCATCAAGGACACAACTTCCTTCCAATCACTAAGGGAATTACTAAAAGGCCAGATGTGGTTGGAGACAGCTCATTTATTTGATAGCAGCAATCTATACATGTGTGTGTTTGTGTATGTCTTCTAGCAGTGCTTAACAACTAGGGTCTATACAGTATTTTTTTATTGGTTTTATTTAATTTATTTTTTAAATATTTTTTTATTTTTTAATTATAGTTGACATACAATATTATATTAGTTTCAGGCATACATGATGATTAAACATTTATATAAAATATGATAAATCTAGAACCAATTTGATGCCTTACATAGTTATTACAATATTATTGACTATATTCCCTGTGCTATACTTTACATCTCTATGACTATTTTGTAATTACTAAATTTGTACTTAATCTCTTCCCCTTTTTTGCACATCCTCCAACCCTCCACCCATATGGCAATTATCCATCTTCTCTGTATCTATGAGTTTGTTTTTGTTTTCTTAAAGTGAACTAAAGATACGTTTATCTGAAGGCATCTTATATTTTGTTTTTCTAGTGCTATTGGAGACATTAAAATAGCCGAAGTGAACGCCATGGGTTTATTTGTGAAAATCATTAACTCTTCACTTGACAAAGAAGTAGAGATTGGAAATCATATTCTTCAGCAAAATTTGAATGGACAAAGAGTCTCTTTGTACCGATTCCTTCCAAATATCATAATGCAGGCCAATTCCACAGTAACAGTGAGTATAAGATATAAATACTATGAACTAGAATTGTACAGAAAAATCTCATTTACTGGATTAGACTGTGGCTCAGCACCAGTGGTTACTTCATCACTCAATCTCTATGTAAAATATGATGTTATATTGATGGTGGCTAACTGTGCCACATCGTCCATCTCTGTCTGTAAATTAATACCCGTAATTAAATTTTAATAGTTTTCTTCAATTTGTTGTACAAATCTTTCGTTTTTATGATATAACTTTTAAAATTAAATACCTAAGTTCCTAAAATTAAGCAAACATAATCCTTAAAAAAAAGAGAGAGATTGTTTGCCTAGACAATAAGTAATAAGTTGATGCTGGAGGGTTTTCCCTTTTTCTTGTACTTTTCTTTAAGCCATTTACCATAATGTTTAGTGTTACACAACTTGACAATATATATTATACAGTCATTATATTTTAAAATCTCATATGTTCAGAAAGATAACCTTGTAATAATCCTTTGACATTTACAAAACTATGTTGAACTCCAATGACATTTGTCATTAACAAACTATTTTCTTACAGGTCTGGGCAGCAGCATCTGAAGTAAAGCATCAGCCACCAACAGATTTTCTTTGGAAGGAAGAAAATAAGTTTAGAACAAGCCCAAATTGTACAACAATCCTGTGCAATCCTAATGGTGAGGTCAGTACCTGTTTTTTAACAATAGTTTTTAAATGGATAGCCTCCTTATATTCCCCTTCTCCCTTTAGATCACTCAATTACTTTTCTAATCCTAAAAGCTTGAATAGAACCATCACTAAGTGTCATAACACATCAGTAAATCAATAGTAGTCATATTTTTGTCCTATGGAATTTGTAGTCTCTATATCATATGTTGAAACAAATAGGTATCAAAAAAATTAAGAATAAGTGTCTTAAATATTTAAATATTTAATGCTTCAGGACTTCCGAATATATGATTTTATATTAGAGATTCAATATTGGAACAGACTACTTCTATGCTGTAGGACACTGGTCCCCAACCCCTGGCCATATATGGTTCCATGGAAACCAGTCCATGGACTGTTAGGAACCAGGCTGCACAGCAGGAAGTGAGCAGCAGGCAAATGAGAGCAAAGCTTTATCTCTGTTTGCAGCCCCTCCCCAGTGCTGGCATCACTGCCTCAGCAACACCTACATCATCAGGCATTAGATTCTCATAGGAGCACTGGTCCCTGTGCCAAAAATGTTGGAGACTGCTACTGTAGGAGCTCATCAAAGGGCTTTTTATATGTGCATTATCTCATTTGATTCTTAGATTGTTTAAGTACTTTACGAAGGAGAAAAATGAGACTTAAAAAGTTAAATGGCTTGCTCAGTCAAGGTTATATGATTGGTGAAATGGCAGAACTAAAATAAAACCAGAAATAACTTTAAGAATTTTTCTATTGCACTAAAAAAAGTCTACAAGTTTCATTCAGAGGTGTAATTAAAATAATATTTTATTTTGTCACAATATCATTGTCATTGTCATCAAATATTTTAAGTCCCTATAACTTAGGGAGAAATAAAATATTGCTTTTGTCTAGGAAATGCTTACAATCTAATTGAGGGAGATTGCATTAAAAAGATCATAAACATATTTTCAACACAAATGTCTCTGAGCTGCTAAAAGAAGGGAATCCCTAACTGATGATCTGAAGCAAAAGGAGAGTTTTGCTGCTGTGAACCACAAAATTGAACTTCTTAAAAGATTTCATCTATTTCTATCTCTGCCCTAACCCTAGCCTAGCTGAATTTGCCAGGCAGTAACTTTATGTCTAGTTAATAGTCAATCCAAGCAGAGGTTTTTTCAATGATTACAACATAAACTGAAAACTTCTAATTTTATAAACTAAAAACATATCACAAGATTCCATATGCTTCATTTTCTCATGTTGAAAAAAAAACATAGTTGTTAGTCCATAGTTGTTAGATTTTCTTGAATAATTTTTGTGCATATATATTGTACACATTCAAGAGACCAAAACAAACTCCAGCTTTAGTCATGGGTGTCTTTAATAGTCCTACTTAGGATTCCAGCCTGGAGAATGTGGTATTCTCTCCATGTATTTGGGTCTGGTAATATTGCCCATTTCTCCATCTCAAATAAGATTATATATGTGTTATACACACACACACACACACACACACACACACACATACACACACACACACACACATATAGTGTCTTAGATATTTAAAATTTTAACTTGTTAATATGATAACTATTTGCACAGTGCTTTATAGTTATAAAATTTAGTAGCTTAACTAAATCTCAAAACACCTTCATATAGCAATTCCCCACTAACCAGCCTCCCCATTTTATGTATGAGGACACAGATAGTAAATGACTAACCTGCCTGAGGTTATGCAGCTTATAATTTTCAGATTTAGAAAGTAAAATGAATATGTCTTATTATATCCTTATTGTGTTCCGCTACACAATAGGTAAGTGACATTATATAGTTTGACTTTGAAATTTTACTGCAATAAGCCTATGACATTAAAAAAAATCTATCTAACTCCATAATATTTGATATTAATGAATCATTTTTGTTAGGCCATTGCCTGGTATACTCCTATACATTGGAAGCAAGCATGGGAGAAATTAGAATCTGATATTGAATTTGAAAGAGGCTCAATAGTAAGTCCAACATCTCAAAGGTACATGTTTTATTGGCCAGAAGCTACAACTCCAACTAAAAATGACCAAGATCAATGTAAGAAAGATACTTCAAAATCTCAGATGGAACCAGTTCACATTTTTCTTAAGAGGTAAAAGTTGCTTTTTTTTTTTTTTAATTGAATCTTTCCCACAATTGGTAACTGAACGGAAGGGAATAACTGGGTAACAAGTAGATATGTGATGAATAGGTAAATCAAAAGTGACAAAAAAAATTCTATTTTGAATAGGGCCATAAAATCCATAATGGTGTTTATGTTTTAAAACATAAAAATACAGAGCAAGAAGGGATATACTCATGGGACAATAAAGATTGCTGATTTGTGCTAGGTAATATTGAGACCCTCGCTAGCAATTTCACTTCTGAATGGCACTGCTCTTAGAGGCAAGGCTGTGGAAAGGTGAAGAGATGAAATTATTGCCTCATCTTTAGCACTACTTAGGTGAAGAGAGAGGAGAATCATCTAGGGATTTAATCTTGAATCAAGAGCTGACTGTGGCTGAAGATGCAGAATTTGTTATTCTTTTGTAAGCAAATGTGTCTGATGTTTTCTAGCCCACAAAGTCTAGAAAAGTCACATTCTCTGGCCATGAAACATGTTCTTGCTTTGAGCCATCATTACTAATATCACTGCATTAAAGGCCTTTGAGTTCAATCTGGGCTTAATTTTTCTTTTTCAGAGAAAAAGAAGTCCCACCAACCCTTTTTCCCAATCGCAGCCCTTGGTGCCACAGTCCCAATGTCCCTCCCCATCCCTACTGTCCTTTGATTGAACCTCACAATACCAGCATGGCTAGAAGCAAATTAAATAGACGGCTCAGGCGTCAGTCAACCAGGCCTGGTCCAGCCGAGGTAAGTCAAAGGAATACTTTTTCCAGCAGAGAGTAAAGTAGATGTCTGTCTGTCTGTCTATCAGTCTGTGTGTGTGTAGAACTGGTAAAAAAGAGTTAAGTGGTAAAATGTGCTAAGTATTAAAAACTATTCATATCCTCAAGAATAGATGGCTCCTTAAAGAAATATTATAAACCATTTACTTATAATTGATCTAGCACAATGTCTTTACTATTCTTGATAAATATCTGTTGAATGAATCAAAAGAACAGCATGACCAGCAAGGGTATGTAGAATTCTTGAAGTTTGTGAAAACAACATTTTTTAAAAACTTAGACAGGATAAACTGGTTCTACAAGTTATGCTATGCCAGAACTTACCCATTTTCTAAACACATTCTAATATTAATCCCAAATTCTTATTCTTTTTTAACCAGAAGTTTCTTATTTAAATCCTCTAAATAAAGCTTTTAGACTTAGGGTAATTAACCCAGAATCTGTGAATGGATTTCACGAAGTCCATGAATCTGCTAAATTTGGTGTAAAAATGTATGCCTATATGATATTTTCTAAGGAGAGAATTCATGAGGTTCATCAGATGCCCCCAAATGTTTAAGAACTGATTAGAAGAATGCAACAGTAGACTGTAAGCTGGAGAAAAAGCCTATTTTATACAATAGCTATATCTTGATGAAATTATAATGATTCACAAACTTTTATTTAGCAGAGGGATTTTTTTAAAATGAAATCTTATGCAGAATCTCTATATATAAATTGATAAAAGCAGACCTGCCCAAGTGAAAGGGGATATTCTTCATACTCTTCCTCTTCTTCCTTCTTTCCCTGTGATCTTTGAGGCACCTCTGGATTCACAGGATTCTGTATAGTACAGTGTTAAAACCACTGTTAGTAGGCTAACATATCATTGGAAAATAGCATCCCCAAAATAATATCTTTTAGAAGAGGAATGATAAAAATTTTATAAATTTCTGAATATATTTTATTTCATAAAATTAAATATGCTGTATCTTTTTGTCTGAGTTTCTTCATTGGTAAAGGATGAGATTTGGGTCTGAAATTTAAAGAGCTCCTTCAGCAATAAGTTATGTATATATCACACATACACCTTTAGTACTTTATAACTTAGAGTTGAGACTCTCAAGAAGTACATTAATTTTTATTTTTCTCCAATTAATGATAACCTTCACTATTTTACTCATTCTGAATAACTTGTTCTCCAAAGAAATTTTACTTTATATTTTCTTGATTCACCTTTCTATAATGGTGGCAACTTACCTTAATTATTCATAAGTTTTGCTGTTTAACACAACATTTTACTTTTATGTATATCTTGTAATAGTAATTCAAAAAGATAATTGCTTTAATACCTTCAGGGCCTCTGTTCATCATTAACGCCTTTTTACTTTTTTATTTATTAACTTTTAATATGAGCATAAAGAGCTTTTCTCTGATTTCAACTGTGAAAAATGGCCAAAAGAGACAGTTGTTATGAATGATTTGTTGATGATTTATTGAATGACAGCAATCCCTACATCACTAGTTTATTTCTTTGAAAGAATATGTAACATATTTCTTCAGGGAAAAGTTACCTCATTTGTTAATTATCCAGCCTCTTTTTAATTTCTGTACCATGGGACTAGTGGCTATCATTAGCACACTTCTCAATAATTGACAAAGAAAAAAAGAATTAAAACAAAAATTCATCAATTTCTTTACTCCTACCCCTTTCCCCCTACACTAATAAATAGGTTAGTATGCTGAGCTACAGGAAAGAAAAAATCTTATTTGCATGTGACTCTTCTACCTGGGAATGGTTATCTTGTTTTTAACTATACCTCTCAAATATATTTTAAAGGAGCCTAGAGACTAACAAATAATCATCTACACATCATATGACTAATTTATACCAAGCAAATTTGTATTTTAAAACATGTTAAAATACAGAAAGCAAAGTGGAAAATCTTTAAAGCTCCTATGTACTGATCATTCAAGCTTAATGTTAACATTTTCTAATGTTGCTTCACATTACCAAGAAAAGCCCTATACATTTTAAATCCCCTTTGATCTTCTTTCCAGTTCTGATACAAAATTTGAGTCCCAAAAGGATGGGACAGAGAGAGAAGTTGGGGCAGGAGTAATATTTAAAGAAATTATGACAAAAATTCTCAAAAACCAATGAAATATATCAAACCACAGAATCAAGAAAAATAAGTTCCAAGCAACACAAATCCAAAGGAAACCACACATATGTATATTATAATAAAACGTCAGAAAACCAAATAATAAAAGTCGAAAAAGAATGAAATGATATCTTCAATGTGCTAATGTGCTAAAAGAATTGCTATTCTAGAGTTCTATACCAAGCAAAAATATACTTCAAAAAAGTAAAAGTGAAATACGTTTTCAGGCAAACAGAAACTGAGAGAATCCATCAACAATAAAGCCACAAAAGGGAAATATTTCAAGTAAAAAGAAAACATTTATAGAAGAATGTATAGCATAGAACAAGACATGAAGAAAATGCAGAGTCAAAACATGAATAAACATAAATGAATATTCACTATGCAAAATAATACTAATATTGTCTTATAGGGTTTAAAATTTATATAGAATTTAAATTCATGACAACTGTATTAGTTTCTCAGGGCTACTGTGACAAAGTACTATAAACTTGGGGGCTTAAGACAACAGAAACTTATTCTCTTACAGTTCTAGAGACTAGAAGTCTGAAATTAAAGTGTCAATAAGGCCACCCGCTCTCCTAAATTTCTTGGGATTATCTTTCCTTGGTTCTTTCTAGCTTCTGACTGTTGCCAGCATACCATGGTGTTCCTTGCTTTATAGATGCATCACTGTAATCTCTGCCTCAGTCTTCACATGGCATTCTCTCCCGTGTATCTGTGTCATATTTCTCTCTTCTTATAAGAACACCAGTCATTGTATTAGGGCCCACCCTAATTTAGTAAGATCTTGTCTTATCTTGATTACATCTGCAAGTGCCCAATTTCCAAATAAGGTCACATACACAGGTTTAAGAGATTGAGACTTCAAAATATATTTTGGGGGGACACGATTTAACGTATAACAGTAGCAACTGCACAAAAATTGGGAGGGAGTAAATGAAGTTAAAGTGCTCTAAATTCCATGATTTGTTCAATAAATTGTAAAAGTAGCAATTTATATTAGACTTTAGTAAATCAAGGGTATGCATATTGGAATCTAGGATAGACACTAAAAGAATGGTATTTAATTTTTGTGTTTATTATATGACATATATCATACTTTCATCATGATTCAGTTCAAAATATATTCTAATTTCCAATGTGATCTTTATTACATGGATTATTTGGGGATAATATATCACAAACAAAGTGGGTTTGTTTGCAAAATTGGTTCAAGCTTTAAAAATTAATTAAACTTATCATCTGAAAGGAATAAAAAGAAAAATTATATAAACATCTCAATAAATATAGAAAAAAAAGCATTTGATAAAATTTAATACCCACTCATGAGAGAACCTTAGAAAATTAAGATTTAAATTTCCTTAATCTGATCAACAGTATCTACGAAAATCCTGAAGAAAATTATCATACTTAATGGTGAAATAATAGACGTTTCCCCTTGAGATCCAAATCAGGACAAGAATTCTTTTTATGATGACTTCTATTCAGGAATTTACTAGAAGTCTGAGTGAAATAAAGTCACACTATAAAAGCCAGAACATTGATAACATTGTGCAGGAGTGAAATATTTAAAATCTCATCACCATAAGCTCTCTGTTAAGGTCACACATGTGGAATTTAACTTTAGCTGGACTGTAGTCATTTACTCATTACAGTTCATTAGATCTGGCTTATCTGTCCTAGAATCAAAGTATTTTTTCCCCATAAGAACATATTTTCAATCCATAATTATAACAAAGAAAAAAAATAAAAGTTTGAAATAAATTCTTTTTATGTGTCCTCCATATTAGTATCTGTTCTGCTTATTAATTTTATACCTGTATTACATTGTTTAAATTTATCTGATTAAGAATTTGAAATGTCAAGTGTCACATCTTTATGACTAGATAGATTTTTTAGTTTATACACACACACACACACACACACACATACACACACACACATATATATACATATATATACATATATATTACACACATGTATATATACATATATATACACACACATATATATATAATATGACAGTATTAGTTGATAATATAACTAGAAATTGTATAAATTAACATATAGAAATTTTAAAGAAAAAAATCAGACTACCCTGTAGAATAAAAAAGGCCAATTAATTGGACCTCTTAAAATCAGACTTAATAGAAAATAATTACTTGAAGAAACACTGCAAATTACTATGAGTTTTGTCTATTCTGTTTTTTGTTATTGAATAATAGCATCAAAAACTAGGAATTCATTGATAAAAGAAAGTTATATCATCTATTCAAGAGTAATAGTTTTTCTCTTTTGTTGCTTTCTTTTGGAAAATTTAAATTATAATATCACCGTACTTCTGTAGACTTTTTTATAAAGACTAGACAACCCATTTTATATGTATTTTTTACAATTAAATAAATGTTTCTTTAATGACCATACAAAGAATTCCAAGATACGAGTCCTAAAGACAGAATGATTGGGTAACTTCAGGGCTAGTTCTTTTTATTTTAAAACATTTCAGCATTAAAAAACAGAAGTAGTTTAAGTTAATTGACCTTCAATTATGAAAGATTATAATCTCATTAATGGAAATACATATTATTATTGATTCATTTCTTTACACAAGTAAGAAATACTGTTTCAAAAAGTCACAGTATTCAGATTAAGGTGATGAATGTTTCAGGCTTAAATAAGCCAAGAAATTGCCGTCACCCACTGACATTGAAACAAACATCACTATTACTGATAATTTTATCATTAAATTTCAAAAAATAATAGATGAAATTTTTTTTTTTTTACAAATGTTATTAGCTTTAAATTCAATGCTTTGTTATGAAACAAGCTTTTGGAGTGCAATTCAAAACCTTCATTTTGAGGCTAGTCAGTCTAAAAGGACATACGTAAAATATTTACAAGGTCTATTTTATGCTAACAAATCGCTCCAGAAGATGGGAGGTGATGAGTTTATGAAAAAAAAATATTTTAGAAGCCAATTTATATTCTAGGTCCATAACTTACTATTCAGACTGTTTATTCTGTGATGTCCCAAACAGCATCCTGACTATTGGATTCAGAAACCAAATAGTGGCAAAAAAAAATAATAATAACTGTCAGAAACACCTTGCATTTTTGTTAATCTTTCTTACAGATCACATTTTCATATTCAGCTTCTAGATATTATTTCTTTGTAATCAAATTCTGACAGTTTAACTTAATAATTCTTTCTCTGAGCTTTCAGGGAGAAAAAGAAAGAGTTAGGTGTGACTTGAGGAGCTTTTATTGTAGTGTCCCTCCCTTCCTCAGAGGAGTTCATTCTTGTCTGTACCTGGGATATTATTTTGCTTTTTTATCTTTTATTTTACAGGAGTAAAAGAACATCTAATGTTCTGCGCTAAAAGTAATTTGTATTTGATATCATTCGACTAAACACGACTTTAGTTTGATATACTAGTTTTCTATGTAGAGATTATATTTAAACAGAGTGACTTTCAATTGCTGCTTAAGTACATAGAGGTGAGGGAGGCCATTCATCCCCAGAGTGGAGTTGGCTAAAATGGCAGAATAAGTAGCATCAGCTCTGTCCGCACATAATCTTGTGGATCCCTACTAATGAGGCCCAGTTTCTGTACCTCCCTTTACTAAATACTTCATCACCGTGGCATCTGTAAAGGTAGAAAGTAGAAAGATTTGAATTTTACAGGTCAATAAAATTGATCTGCAATCTCAATTTTTACAAATGTATCTTCTAGATAGATATATTTTCTCTCAAAGTTTTGATTAATTATGTCTTGAAATATGTTTTCTTTGGAATAATTCTTTAAAAACTTGGACTTAATAATCAAATAATGCTTTTCAAGTGGTTTTTAAAGTACTTGGTTTAAGTTACCATTAAATTAAATGTCCTTAAGATTTCTTCTTCAAATGAAAGAAAATCTTTTTTCTAGTCTAGACTTTGTTTTAATGTAAAAAATTAATGTTTGAAATATTGGACAAAATTCCTACTGATCCCCTCAACCTCTTTTTGGCAGAGTTTGGGGGGACAAAAATACCAGGCCATTTGAATAACAAAAGAAATAGGCAGTCAACTCAACCTTTAAAACTGAGTGATTGTATTGCAAATTTTCTTTCTCTGCAGAATAATAATGACTGAAATAATTTGCAGATATCTTTAAAAGCCATCAGAACACAGATTGTTCTCATATATCCTGTCATCATTAATTTTCTGTTAAATATTTATATTGCTTTTGGAGCCAGTTTTTCTCTTTCCTGTCATTTGATTAAATTTCTAAGAATGGGAAACAAGGAAATATCACGTTTACTTTTTGCCCTATATTCTCATCCTGTTTTTGTTGATAGATAACTAAGAGTGATTGAAATCCAGTCACTTCGAATACTCAAAAACAAAATTCTGCAACTATACTGATACATTTTAATTCAAATGAGCAACATATTACCTATAGTATAACATCTGATTAAAGAGACTACATACACTGTGTAGTTGTGTATCTTTCAAAAGGCAGTGAAGAAAGATTAGGAACTTTGGCCACTACTATTCTGTTGATAAACAGCATTCTATCTTTTAGCCAGTCACTTCCTACATTGCCTCATCTTTTTTTATAAGGATATCAACATGCAGGTAAATGAGGAAGATCTAAATGGCTTTCTTTATTGTAAGTGCTTTTGCTTAAACTATTCCCAAAAGAACTAATGACAAGGTGATTTTTTGGTCTAGAATTCCTTTTGGTCAGTATTCTTCTAAGTTGAAATTATTTGCTGCCATAGTCCATGACTGATCTATTTTATGTTTTCTTGCTCTTTTTTTTCTGCTAGAGTTTAGGTTTATTCTCTGCTTTAAAGATAAACCTGATTCCTAACATGTTTGTATTCTAGACTCTGCTTGCACAAAAAATGATTTTACTACTTCACACAGCCTGCTGGCCTTTCATGGTCCCTACTACCCATGTCTGTGTACCAACTTATTAGTTCTTCTCAGATTGCTCAGCTAGATAATTTTTTCCAGCTCGTGTCTTTCCAGAATTTTTCCTAATCATCTTCTATTTTTTTTCTGAAGATCCCCTACTCTTTTACAAGTTCACTCTCCATTTTTATAGCATCATTATCCTTTAGCTTCCAACTGCCTAAAACCATGATGACCACAACCTCTCTATTCTTCCGAGAAGCTTTCTTCTCAGATCCTTCTTAATAGGGCATTGGTACTGTAAGAGATTTATTCCAATCACCTCATTGTAAAGCAAAAGAAACAGATAGAGACAAGTTCCCAAAATGCACCCAGTAATCAAAGTGCCAAAACAAAACCCAAGGTTTTTTAACTGCAAAAAGCTGAAGAATCCAGAGTTGGCCCCTGCTCCCAGAGGTCTGCTATCTACTAGGATGTATTTCCTCCAGTTGTGGTAGCCTGGAGCAGGGTGTAGTTAAAATGCAAAAGATGGAATCTGAAATCTGCCACAGACATTAGCAACCAGCACTTCTACTACTATTCAGTGACCCTTCACTCTTTGTAGCCAGAAGAGCATTATACTAAATAATGAATCTGGATATGAGTTGGAAAGGGAACATTTTATTGTATTCAAAAACAAGAATTTTTTGTTGTTGGCTTTGGTGGGAAAAAGAAATATTTTGAATCCTCTCATTAAATATTGAATGGCATAATTAGGGGGAAGGTTTTTAGCCTTTATTGGTCTTTCTCAGTTATTATTTTGCTTAACTACCATGGTCACAAATTTGTTCATTGATCCCCTCTGTCATAGATTATTTGGTAGGTTTGATTTTTTTTTTAACCCACCCTGTTTTAAAAAGCTCTAGGCCTCTTAAGATGCTGTCTTCTCAGAGCTTCCACCTCCATGTGGTAGTATCTTTAGGATTAACTATTAATGTGCCCTCAGAATATTGAAGCTTTTACTGAGAACAAAATTTTACTACATCTCTCAGTGAATAACTTCTATATTGCAGTCAGCTCCTGAGTCTGGTGTATCTGTTCATGTAAAATTGTTCAGAGAACAAGTTATCATATGGTTCTCGTTGATATTCATGACCATTTATTGATAACCTGTAATATTATACACTTGTACAGCATTGCAAGGTTTTTGCATTATCTTGTTTAAACCTATGCAGTAGGAAAGGCTAATATTATCTCCATTTTATGATTGAAGACATGTTAGCTCAGAGATATTCAATAACTAACCTAAAGTCACTTACACAGTAAATGGCAGAGTTAAGACTAGAATCCTAGCCTAAAGCCAGTGCTCTTTCGCACCACTCTACCAATCAAGTATTAGAATTTTCTTGCCCTTGTCTGTATTACTACTCTCCTCTCTAACTTGTCTGAAAGGAAAAACACAACACATTTAGAAGCAGCACTAGAAAAAGATATTTCCATTCACACACACACACAAAAATGGAGTTGGCTATCATGAGAATCTTAAGACTGCTCCATACAGCAAAAAGATTCAGGTCTTATTTTCAAAACTGCTAATTAAATGGAGTGCCAATTGTTGATACAAACAATGAATCAGAGTTCAATCTCTGGGATTTTGACTGCTAATCGTATTTCTATGCTACAACTGATTAAAACCACGTAGTTGGAGTCACAGCTCTCATATCCTCTCTTTGCTAGCACTTTGTAAGCAATGTGTGGGAGTTCTGTTGTGTGACTAATGGGCAGTGTAGGTGGGTGATGCTACAGAATGCTACAGAAACAGAACTTTCCACAAATTAGAGCAGGAGCACTCTGGAAAGGCCAGGTAATTTCCCTTTCTGTCTACTACTACCTGCCATATAAACTCTCAGGTTTTCTAGGAGACACTGAGGAATCTAGGATAGAAAATAAAGAGGCGAGAAAGAACAGAGCAGACATATCATCACCACTGTCCTCAAGAGTATGCAATTGCTTATAACCTGGAAAGAAAGCACTAAATTGCAAACACAAGATATTAAATTCATAATCAGTAGAAGTCCTCATACTTCAGAGGTACTCTTGTGTATTATATTAGGCACTCTTAATAAAGTGCTAGTTATGGAATCCTTTCATGAACTGAGCTATAATTACACGTATCTGGGTGTTCTCAATGCTATAAACTGGACAAGCCAAACCTGGGATGTTCTTCTAGCTCTCTAAGGATACTTCCTTGGAACCCTAACAAGAATTTTCCATAACAGACTTTTTCTGGGGCCATTGTGTGTGTGTGTGCGCGTGTGTGTGTGTGTGTGTGTGTGTGTGTGTGTGTGTGAATGAAAAGTCAGTATTAAATAGCCCAGAAAGAGGGACTAAAATTTAATATTTTTAACATGAAACATTGCTTAAAAAGTTTGAAAGTCTTTGCATTAAATTTTCTTGTATCAGTGTTTTCTATCTATACTTTGTTGTATTTTCAATCTAAGTACTAAAACCTTTTTCTCTTAGCCCACAAAAGGATATTCCAAAATTCTTTATTCAGCTGAAATTTCATGAATATTTGTTTCCTACAATCTCATTTCTTCAAAGTTTGTCAGCCACTCTGTTCTCTAATAATCTGGCCTCAACCTTATGTGTCACACTTAGGTTTATGGAAGGAGTAAAATCTAGACTCTTCACCCTGTTGGGTCAGAGGTTTCCAGAGTTTAAAGATAACTAAATGCCTGTGCAATGTCTCCCCTTCCACAGAGAAAGTATAGGACAAAAACATCTCAGGCTATGAAGACACTTGCTAAACACTCTTAGAAAAAACCTCAAACCAATTGCACACAGAGAAACGAAGCTTTCTTTTCTTTATCTTTTAAATATTTATTTGTGTTACCCGGTATATTTTAAATCTGGGGCCCATCTTAGATATATATATATATAAAAGTAATTAGGTATTATTCAAGTGCCAACAAGAGGAAAATAAAGGACTGAACTAAGAAGAAATACAAAATATAAACAGACCAATTATTAGTAATAAAGTTGAAGGAATAATAAAAAAACTCCAAACTAATAAAAGTCTAGATTTGCAGGTGAATTCTACCAAATCTTTAAAGAAGAATTATACCTACTTTTCTTTAACTATTTCAAAAAATTGAGGAGAGAATGCTTCCAAACTCAATCAATGAAGCTAATATTACCCTGACACCAAAACCAGACAAATACATTACAAAAAAAAAAAAATTACAGGCCAATATCTTTGACAAACATAGATTTAAAAATTCTCAACAGAAAAATTAGCAAATAAGATTCAAACATCATGACCAAACAAAATTCATCCCAGGGATGCAAGAATAGCATCCATAAATCAATCTATGTGATACATCACATTAACAAAATAAAGGATGGAAACCATATGATCATCTCAGTAGGTGCAGAAAAAGCATTTGACAAAATTTAACAGCCATTTATGGTTAAAACTCTCAACAAAATACATAAAGAAGAAACATATTTCAGCATAATAAAGATTATACGTGACAAACCCACAGCTAATATCATACTCAATAGTGAAAAGCTGAAAGCTTTTCCTCTACGATGAAGAACAAGACAAGGATGCCCACTATCACCACTTCTGTTCAACATTGTGTGGGAATTCCTAACCACAACAATCATAAAAGAAAAAGAAATAAAAGTGTCCAAATCAGAAAGGAAGATGTAAAACTAGCATTATTTGCAGATGACATGGTACCATATAGAGAGAACCCTAAAGATTCCATTTAAAAAACTCATAGAACTAATAAATAAATCCAGTTAAGTTTCAAGATACCAGATCAAGATACAGAAATTTGTTGTGTTTCTATAAACCAATAATGAATGATCAGAAGGAGAAATTAAGAAAACTCTTTTATAATTACATCAAAAAGAATAAAATACTTAGGAATAAATTCAACCAAACAGGTAGAAGACCTATACTCTGAAAACTATAAGACATTAAAGAGAGAAATTAAAGAAGATACAAAAAAAATGGAAGAATATACCTTGCTCATGGATTGGAAAGATTAATATTGTTAAAATGTCAATTCAATTCCTATTAAAATACCAATGGCATTCTTCTCAAAATTAGAACAATATTCTACAATTTATATGGAACCACAAAAGGCCTTAAATAACCAAAAAGATCTTAAGAAAGAATAAAATGGGCATGTTACATTCTCTGATATCAAACTATACTACAAAATTACAATAATAAAAACAGCATGGTACTGACATAAACCAGATACATGGATCAATGGAATAAATAAACAGCCCAGAAATAAATCCTCACTGATATGGTCAATCTATGAAAAAGGAAGCAAGGTTATACAATGGGATAATAATAGTATATTCAGTAAGTGGTGTTGGGGAAAATGAACAGATACGTGCAAAAAAATAAAGTTATATTGGACAACTTTCTTACACCATATACAAAAATAATTTCAAAATAGTTTAAAGACTTAAAAATAAAACCTGAAACCATAAAATTTCTAGAAGAAAACATAGGCACTAAACTCTTTGACATTACTCTTAGCAATATCTTTTTGAATATGTCTCCTTGGGCAAGGGTAACAAAAAAAATAATAAACAAATGAGACTAGATGCACAGTGAAGAAAACTATTAACAAAACAAAAATACGAAAATACTAAATGTAAGAAGATAGTCATCAACATCCAATAAGAGGTTAATATTCAAAATATATAAGGAACTCATACAACTTAACACCAAAAACAAAACAAAACAAATAATCTGATTTAAAAATGGGCAAAAGAACTGAATAGACATTTCTCCAAAGAGGACATACAGATGTCCAATTACATATGAAATGATGCTCAAAATCAGGGAATGCACTTTAAAACCACAATGAGATGTCACTTCACACTTGTCAAAATGGCTATTATCAAAAAGACAAGAATAACAAATGTTGGCAAAGATGTGGAGAAAGGGAACCCTTGTACACTGTTGGTGAGATTGTAAATTAATATAGTTGCTATGGAAAACAGTATAGAGATTTCTCAAAAAATTAAAAATAGAGCTGCCATATGATCCAGCAATTCCACTTCTGGGTATTTACCCTTAAGAAACAGAACACTAATTAGAAAAGACATATGTATCTCTATGTTTATCTCGGCGTTATTAGTAATGCCAAGATATGGAAACAACCTAGATGTCCATCAGCTGAAGAATGGATAAAGATGTGATGTACACATACACACACACACACACACACACACACACACACACGTGAAAACACACAGATGATGGATATTATTCAGAAATAAAGAATAAAATCTTGTCATTTGTGACCACATGGATAGACCTAGAGGGTATGATGCTGAGTGAAATAAATCAAAGACAAATATACTATATGATTTTACTTATATGTAGAATCTAAAAAAGAATGAATAAACAAAAAAGAAACAGACCCATAGATATAGTGAATAAGCTGACGGAGGGTAGGGGGATGGGGAAAAAGAAAAAAGAAGGAAATGTAGGGTGTGAACATTTTAAAACGGGTAATTAAACTGGTTGTCTCAGAAACATTTTGATCTTCATATTTAAGACCAAAAGTAAAGAGTATTCATGACCAGCTAATAAAATAACCATGTTGCTTAGGAATCAAAGAACACTGTATATCATAAATCACCACTAAAACTGTAACTTGAACAAGTGCACATGTTACAGAGTTGAGTTAGAAGGATTTTAAAAAATGAATAATTCTTTAACTTTGGCAAAAGTTGAGGTATCACAGAAATAATTCCCCCCTCCCATTATTATTCTGTATCTGTGAGTATGTACAAGATCTGATAATTCTACATTTTAATTTAAGGTTAGTGTGACAGAAAGACACTGAACATCTCTACTTTATATTTCTATGATAATATAATTTCACCATATTAACGGTCTGTATTATATATTATCATGCATTGCCATTTTATTTATTTTTGTTCAGGACAGTAATATCCAAGTATAGAGAACACAAGGATACCTGAAATGTCACAGCCAGCCTTCATCACACAGGAGAGGAAGTCAACAGCAAGCAAGAAAATGGTTTCTTTTAGAAAATATAATTCTTCAGGACTTTACTGTAACCATTTCTTAAAGAAAGAAATAGAGTTTGTGGACAAGTTGAAACATCTGCTTTTTAGGCTGTTAAGAAGAAAAACATTGGTCAAAAGCAAAACTATCAAGAGCTTTATTTTATGCACATGAAGATCCCCAATCACTAATTTCAGTCTTTTATACTGTGCCCAACTGTCAGGTCTACAACTTCTATTGTTTCCAAAAGCACATGTTTCAGGAATACTCAATTTGGTGGTCTGTTTGATTCTCTACACTTGGAATCTGTCTCCTCTAAACTTGGAGAAGTTTAGCTTTCTAATGAGTGGCATTAATAAATTTCTATGGAGTAACTAGTTGGGAGGTTTTAACCTGCCTACACTTACCTCAGATTCAGCTAAAATAGTTTCGTCTTCAAGCTTGTGATAACTATGTACAAAATCCCATGGGTAGGAAATGCCAAAGGGCCAAGAATATTTCAATTAAATTATCTGATGGTGCTACCTTTTAAAAAACTTATTCTCTTTATTCTTTAGCTATCTTGTTCTATACATATCAAGAGTTAAGAAGCTTAGAAAATAATAAAATATGTTTATTTTTAATGTTGACCCTCTTTGTAGTCAGAAAATATGATTGCTTCAGTTTCTGAGAATAAATCCCGGCCATACCTTGTAGCCCTGCTTAAGTTAATTTGAGTTGATTTATGTGTATTTATATAGCATATGAAGGAAGATAGGGCATATACAGTCTTAGGATGTGAAGAGGAGTGAGAAAAGTGAGGATTTTTCATCTATTTTAAAAATAAAGAAAAACAAAACAACCAAAAAATCTATCAGTGGTGACCCTTCAGTTTTTTTATTATATCCAAATACTAAGAGCTAAAAATATTTTAATTTTAAAAAGTCATTTGCTAAGAGATTCAAACTTATACTTGTATACTAATGTTCATAGCAGCATTATTCACAATAGCCAAAAGGTAGAAATAACCTAAGTGTCCATGAACAGATTAATGGATTTTATATATATATATATATATATATATATATATATATATATATATATATATATATGTATATATATATAAAATATATATATGCAATATATATAATATATATATAAAACAGAATATTATTTAGTCATAAAAAATGAAATTCTAATGTATGCTAGAAAATGGATAAGTCTTGAAAACATTATACTAAATGAAACAAACCAGACACAATAAGAAAATATTCTGATTTCATTTATCTGAGGTACCCAGAATAGATAAATTTATAGAAATGGAAAGTATAATAGAGTTGACTAGGTAAAAGAAGAATGGTGGATTATTTCATAATGGGTACAGAATCTCTGTTTAGGATGACGAAAAGATTCTGGTTATAGCTAGTGATGATGGTTACGTAACATTGTGCATGTACTTAATGCTGCTGAATTGTATACTTAAAAATGCTAAAAATAGTAAAAAAAATATATATACCTCAGTGACATCTGATTAATATTTTCAAGGTGAAAAAAGTCATATGCCAGTCTAAAGCATCTGAGAAGACACACATTTGCTTGACATAATAATTTGTCATATACTTTTTAGCTTTCTATAAAGAGTATTTACATTGACCCCATGTAATGGTACAGCATATTTTCCAGTCACCAGGTCACACTGATCACAACATTTTCTCTTCTTTGGGCACCTTGGAGTAGACTTGCACATTTTCAGAAAACAGTCGATAACACCTTATGCCACTCTGAACCATTAAATATGATCTTTGAATCACATCTTGGCTAAATTGTTTAGGCTCTTCTGTCTTTTTCATGGTTACTATAGAAACTGTAGTTATGGTGTTGTGAGGAGACTGCAAGGGCATCTGAGAGTGTATAATGAAAGCTAAGTTATTCCATGGCTTATAATTTCTTCCAGCTGTCTCCATTTGTGATTATTGTGTTCGCAATGGGAGTATAAACATACAACCGAAAGGGCTTTGGCAACTATAACCAATAAACAATCTCACCCATGACGGACTTCCTCCCAACATCCTTCCTGCAAAGATCTGTAGTAAAAACACTTGAAAAAGTGGCATGTATGGTCCAGGTGTTTCCAATTATTTCTCTTAAGAGCAGAGATTTCCTAAATCCAAAACATGTTTCAGCTCAAGTAGTATTCCTTGTATTTAAAGGTTGTGTAGTTTCAAGAGAATTTAATCTACATATCTATGATTCATTGACACTTCATCAATAACATAATATCTCCTCTGAGCTCTTCTCCATGATCGTTTCCTCTCTGGGTGGTCGAAAATATGGTACATTTAAGTATTGCTTACTTTTGTGAAGTACACACCGAGGGTGTATAACCTTTTGTCCTTGCAAGAAAAAGAGAAATAAATGCTCAGAGCCAGGATTTGTAGTAGATTCCTTGTCAGTTATGTCACCACTGAGTGTTCTAGCACAATGCCTCCACTATCTTCTTGCTCAAGGATTGTCAGTCTCTCTCTAGAATGACATAGCTGGGGGAAGATAGATTCATCTCTACTGGTATAAATTATTAACTGCCTAAATGTTAATTCTTTTTAGGCAAGACTATTCAGGGATTACAAAGGAAAAATGTGGGTTTGGAGCATTTTGTTTTCTTAAGTTTCTGTGAATGTAAGTTGTAAGATTAACTCGTTAGGCTTCAGCAGCCTCAGATAGCGGTGAACTTTACCTTATGGTCTCAGAAATCTGACACTTCATTATTGTCCTCTGCAAGTTAGTGGCAGCACTGTGCTTATAATTACCTTACAGGAATTGTGAGGATTATTTTATAAAGTATTTGAGTAACGAGCATTGTTAAATAATATTCACCATTTAGGGAAACAAATTAAACTACAGATAGATGAACCAGATGAATTACAATGGAAAAAAAAAAAACAAAAACAAAGCTTTCCCTACTGCTGAATACTCCTCAAAATAGGTAAAACATTTTAAGCCCTACTCCTGTACATTCTGTCTCTCTGTCTGTCTGTCTGTCTCTCTCTCTCTCTCTCTCTCTCTCACACACACACACACACACACACACACACACACACACACACACACATCATACACACACTTCATGACTTGGGCAGGAAATAGTGAAAGATATTATGAAAGGATAAACATTGTTCTGATGATGAAGTGTTTTTGGTTAACTGCCAAAGGGCTTTGAAGAGGAATCCAAATTTGCAGATCACCATCAGGGCAAGAGCAATTTTAAGGGGCTAAACTCCTACTACTCTTGGCACTTCACCCCAAGTCCAAGTAGAAGAATCATTACTCTAACCATCTTAGTAAGTTTAAAATGCGTAGTAACAATATGACTTTGTGCATAAGATAATATAAATGGTCAATTATCTATGTTTATAAAAATATTGACTCAAAATATATCTATATATATAATTCATTTCATATTCTTTGGAATATATTATAAGAAAAATGAGATACAAGTAGAAATTTTGTTTTATTTTTATAGGTGTTTTACTTTCTCAATATTGCACTTTTCTTAGATTAAGCACAATTTCAGTATGTAGAATGCCATGAAATTATCAGCCAGTTTATTATATTTTACCACAATAGGAGAAAATAGAAAACTTTTAGAATTGTTTGACAGCAGTATTGTCTATTCTAAATAGGTTGTGTATGTGTCTGTATAGTGGTCCTGAGAAAGAGGGTAAAAGTTTTCTGTAAGAGAGGTCAATACAATTTGCTAAGTATCCAAATTTTGCCTTAATATCAATAGATTGCAAAAATGAGTACTCTTCACTGCCTTTAATCTGCATCACACATCATACGTTATATTAGTCAACTAATGATTAATTTGAGTTCAGGTCCAGAAGGCAGAACATAGTAACCACAAGCAGAAATACTGTAGGGAGCTACAAGGGGCTCAGAGGTGGGTGTGGGATGAAAAGGACATCCATACCCAAGATGGCTCACTCACATGGCAAGCAAATTGGTGCTGACTACATGTTCGAGTCCACATTGGCCTCTCCATAAGTGTGTCAGTTTCCCTCATGCAGGGTGTCTAGGTTCCAAGAGAAAGCAGTTTAAGAAATAGGAAGTGGAAGCCAGTAGTTTTCTAAGATCAAGACACAGAAATTGACACAGGCATCACTGTCATGTTCTATTAGTCAAGCAGTTATAGAGCCTAGATACTAGGGGAGGGAACATAAATTTCCATTTCTCTATGGGAGGCCTGTCAAAGAATCTTGTGACCCTGTTTTAAAACCACATTTACATAAACATTTATATTTAAATAGCCAAGAAAATACATACTGCTTTTCAGTTTAATCTTCTCTTTTTAATTTCAACTGGGTTTATCTGTCCCAATCTTGGAAAATAAAGTATATCCCCAAATTGGTGGGCACATTGAATGAATCACAACAAAACAGGCAAGAAAATGTGACCTCCTTATTTTTATTTGGAGTGTATTGTGAGTTTAATTGAAGCAAAGAAAATCTGTTTGAAATATAGCCCTGAAGCAATAATTGGCTTTAAAGATTATAAATTACGTCTTAATTTCTTGCACCACCTCAACATCTTTTTCTCTTCCTTAAATCACTAAAATCTGGTGGTTTTAAGGAAATTTTAAAAGACAGAAAAAAAATACATGGTTTATGCCTTTATGGCAGTCAGACCAGTGGGAAACATACTTGTAGCAAAATAATCAAAGAAGTGCTACAATAAGCCAAATACAAAGTCCTATGGGTCCTTCAAAGAATGAAGAATTCCAGATAGGTGCCATGGAGCTGATTTTAAGAGAAGAGTTAAGATACTTCAGACAAATGGACAAAAGAAAGGCTGATCAGCACATGTAGCAAATAAATGGAAGCCATGAGTTATTTTGAGAAATGGTCATTATACTGATGAGTTTTGATTATGAAAAAGAAACAAGGAGATGAGGCTAGAAAGGTAGATTAGGCCAAATCATGAGTTCTGTGTTTGGAGGCCATGTTTTTGAACTTCACCCCATACCTTTTAGAACAGAAAAGAGTAATTCCATGTTCTCCTTTGGAATCTATCTTGTATTAATTAGAGAGAGAGAGATGGAGATAGAATTTATTCCACTATAATGTGGTTATTTTTTCTAAGAAACCTCAACTTTTCTGAACTTGCTTTTTATAATACTTTAATTAAAAAACAAACTAAAAACTTCAATGAGAAAAAAATATGGAGTAGAGCACACATAGCTACACATATATACTTATAAAACCTAAAAACCAACAAGTAAATATGATATTTGATTACACCTAGCTTTGGTTTGCAAGTAAAAATATGTCTTTGCTATTAGTATAGACCTCTTAAAATTCTCACTTCATCCCCTTTTGTTAAAACAAAGCATATAAATACTCAAAGAAGGTAGCCAGGGTTTATGTGATGTCTCTCCCTCCCTCCACCAGAAATTCAGTGTTAAGCTAATATCAATCTGTACAGTGTAACTCATGTTCTTTAATTAATAAATGATAAATTATCCAATCTTCGTTATGAAAATATGTTATTGGGAAATTGCCACATTCAAGGATTTGTCTTAGCAAGTAAAAAAAAAGGTATCTTATTAAGCGGAAAGATTGGAGATGTGAACCTCGATTGAAAAGTTGAATTATTCTAAGCACATATTATGAAAATTTCAAGTAAAAATTTCATGGGAGAAGAGAGATATTCCAATTTTAAAAAGACTTTTTGAAAAATGTGCTAATAAGATTGGTCAATATGCTTTTCTAAACCTGTCATATTAGTTTTTCCAAAGTGGAAATTTTAGCTAACATTACTGCTCAAGACCCCACAATGACTCTTATTCTCCTATAGTTTGAAATCTAAACTAAAATCTAAGTTGTGTTAACTGTTCTGGTTGATAGCTAGCCACATATGTCTTTCCTTTCTATATTTCCATAATTACTGCTCAATTAGCCACTTATTTTTATGTAAATTATCAATTCCCTAAGTGTTCTCAAGGATCCCATCATGGAAAAACCCTCATGTATCCCAGAATTTCTGGGGATTGTTGATTCTTTAGGGGTTATGTTTCCCCAGGTCACTAATGACCTCCTGCTGAATTCTCCAAGAGTCATTCTTGTCTAGCCTTCTGCATATGTGGCCCTTTCTCAGCAACACATTACAATCAGGCTAGACACCACCTAGAATCCTCCACACTCAAAGCACTTTTTACAAAAGGCTATATGTGTCCTGCACACATTCAGATTTGGCAAGCAATGTCTTCTGCACACTATGGTACACCCATTGGCTTATATAATCAGCATTCGATTTTATCATTATAAAATACTGAGATGTTATTTGGTCATATTTTCTAATAGTTTCATTTGGAAATTATTTGTATAGAAAAAAGAGGGAAAAAGTGGAGCACCTACCTTGTACCAGCCACTGAACTAGATACTTTAAGTTCTTATTTTATTCTTAGGCAACATTGGGTCCCCAACACCAGCCATCAGCTAGAGCTCAGTCACAGCTGCTTGATTTACATTACTCAGGTGCTCTACAGTCTACCTTGGTCATTTATCTATTTCACTTTCACAAAAGCATGCAAGTTTGCCTTTGGGTAATCTGGATTAGTGCTAGTCAAAGATTAAGCTTGGAACAATTGCATTGCATCTCCTGGGAGTTTATTAGAAATCCATCACTTTAGAACTCATTCCATACTTGCTGAACTAGAATCCATATTTTTTAATTCTGTTCCTAGGTAGTTAGTAGACACATAGAGAGAAGCACTTTTTCAGATACTTGTTGATTAAAGTCTATATTCAACTAAGACTGCTGCTGGCTTAATATAAAATGATGCTGATGGCTCTGTATCCCCAGAAGAAAAGCAAAATACTTTAATAGTGCAAAACTGCTGCTAGCTCAGTATAAGATGATGCTGATGACTCTGTATCCCCAGAAGAAAAGCAAAATAGTTTAATAGTGCAAAAATAATGAGAAAGGAAACGCTTTAGTTCTGAATTTAAGATATTCACAATAACTTAAAAAGTGATTTTCATGGTTCTAATTCTGTCCCATACTCCCATAAAATAAGGTTTCCCTTTTTTCACACCTTAAATGTAAATGCTTCATTTTTACCTTTTATGAATTTATGCATTCCATTTAGATAATAGATTTATTGCTTTTGTTTATGGCAACTAAATAATATATACTTTGTTAAGATTTGTAATTTCCAAATGTTTCAAAGATGATGGCCATAAAGGAGGTATTATAGTTTAAACTTCAATTAGGAAAATTTTATGACTATAAACCCTCTTTCAATTTGCCAAATTGAGTTGTCACTAGTTCTTTTGCAGCTAACAAAAGAACACTATATATGTCTGTCATTATCCATAGTGCTTCTTTGCTAGCTCTAGATTTGTTTGCTTATTTCTATTTATTTTAAAAAGAAAGATTAGAAAAAAATGGTGGGATAGTGTTACAGAAGAATAAATTACATGTTGTAGGCTTATTCAAACCTTTAAGTGTTGAAAAATTGGGGAGGAGCAGGAGATCATGGTGTTCAAAAGGATATTTGCAGAACCAGTTTTTATTTAAACTCATAGTTTAAAAATAAACTAAACTTTCTGGTTTCCTTTAGATTTTATCAACAAGGTTTTCAGTCTCTCTTTGGTATAAAAATAAACTTTTTAAATATATTACTTCAAATTAAACTAATAAATTTATAGCCACATTATAAAGATTTCAAAAGTTATGAAATAAGTATACCTGAAATTAATACATACAATCTTTATATACTGGTTCTTCTCTACTTTTTATTTTTGAATAATATCATTGAATTTTCTTTTGTAATTTTCCCATAAGCATAGTTCATGTTGCTTCAGAGTCTTCATAACTACTTAAAATAGCCATGGGGTCGAATCTCATAACTTATCTATTCACCTATGGGACATTTAAGTTTTTGAATTTTTTCTATTTTAAACAATGATTCAAGAAACATATTTATGCATATTGTTTTTTTATATGTTGGATTATTTATTGTCCAAAAATGCTAATGAATATATTTATTATAATAATAATTGATAATTTAGAGAGAAGACTTTAACTTTAGATCTTAATTGGAAAATATATAAATGTTTTTTAAATCTGAATTTCCATTCTCAATTCAAATTTTGTTTTAATTTACAGAAGAAAAGCCGAAAACTATCCCAGTAACTTAAACACCTGCTTTTTCTTAACTATCTGAGAAATTCGAAGTTAATCTCCTTCCTAGCTGAACTTTGCTCTGTGTGAATAGATAGAACCTCTAGGGTTAGTCAGTTCAATTATAGTTTTTGGTTCTCCAAGTCCTATTTAGCTCTTCAGACTGTTTACATCAGCAAAGAAATTATTAACCAAGGGCTCAAATTCATAAATTTCGCACGGTTTCTACCCAAGGAACTTTGGCTTCACCCACAAACTATTTATTCTTAGAGGACGACACTGTTATTTCCTATACCCACTTTATTATCTGCCTTTCGTCTTTCACTTTTAAGTGGTGTGTCAAGAGCTAAGGGATAAAAATTCTCAAATGATAAACAAACACTCTAAATTAAGAGGAAAAGATTAGTAAATAGTGTGGCAATAGCTTTACAAAGATATTTACAAAGATACCTTTACAAAGATATTTCACTGCTTTGAAAACTTTAAAGAAGGGCGTTATAAGTGAACATACATTCTGAAGTACACTGTGGTCTGGCAGCATTCTCTTCCATGGAAGCAGAATTTCTGGGCCTCAGAACGCTGCTGACAAATAACAATTAATTTAATTGTGAACAGCTGTTTCCTAGCTTGTACCTCCTCCAGTGAGAGGGCTGAAAATAAGGCCCATAACCCAACTAAGACATTAGGAGGATGGGAGTTTGGTGAACATGCTATGCTTGCTCTGGAAACATGAGAAGGATGTCTTACAGGGAAAAAATATTTTGAAAATGCGATAGATTCCACTTTCTGATACTTCATTCCAGGAGGAGCCACTTTTCTCTTTCTCTTGAATTATATTAATACTCACTTGAGAACATTAGCAAAGGATCTATCCAAAATATAACATAAGTAATAGAGACATCCCAAATCATTGCCAAAAAGTATGAGTCAACAGCTAAGTAGTAATAGCTCCTTATTGTGACAGTTAGATTTGTGTTACATCCTGGGGGTTTTTTTTCCCCCATGAAAGTAGATTACCTTAGAACTTTAAGATTAATGATCTCTGAAAATTGTAAAATAATAACTAGGAAATGTAAAATTAAAGATGATGGAGACTGTTGACGCTAATGTAGTTCTGGAATCAATATGAAATGTTAAGTTATTAAGTCTCAAAACGTTATCTTCTAACTCTAATCAAATTTGGCCCATTTATCTCTTTGCTCATAACTGTCAAAAGTTTACTGTTGATAAAGAGACATAGTATAGCCTAAAGTTTAGAGTACAAGGAATTCTTTTTTGTCATTTGGTTTTGCCTCCATTTTTATTCTCATACTTATTCTGAACTGTTCTCCAGATGATTTCACTTCTATCTAATCACCTACAACCAGCTATCTTCCATTACTAAGGGAAAATACTAATGCAGTTTGGATTTCAAAAAAAATTTTTGTTTGACTTATAGCATTTAAATGGAAACCCAGAGAAATTTGCTTTCAGTTCTTCTTTACATAGAAGATAGATAGTTAATAGATAGATGATAGATAGATAGATGATAGATAGATGATAGATTATAGATAGAGACAGACAGATCAGAAGAAGAGACACAATATATTGATATAGGTTGGTGACTTAAGTCTGTACCCACTGACCTAATTTATTAAGTAAACTAAGTGATTACTTAAGTTTTGATTAAAAAAAGTTTTGAGAATTCTGACTGCTCAAGAATCACTCTACTGTCAGAGTTGTCATACCAGATACCTTTTTAAGGTTTAAAGAATTTCTTTTTGATATTTAGCTATTTATCCAGGAAAAGTTTAGTCATGATGAGTTCTAAATTTTACAGGACCATCCAGATTTTAAATTACTGTTATATTGTCTTTAAATCATCAAATTTCTTTCAATACAATATAGCATTAGTCCCCAAACTCTATGTCTCAGTCTGCACAGAAATCTGGAAATTACTTTTAAGTATCGGTTTAATTTTGGGTTTAGAGAGCACTTTGGTCATTGTACACATGCTCTAGAAAAGTAAAATATAAAGCTATTTGCAAGCAATATATTCAACATAGAATGATTGAGTGCCTGCTCTGTCACTGTCAGTGAGGGACTATTCCCAATGCTGGACCAGGGCAGGGAGCAGGATACAAACAAAAATCTCTGCCTTCATGGAAGTTATATTTTAGTGGTAGGAAATGAACGATAAACAAAATAAGTAACAACACTAATATAGCATGTTAGAAGGTGGTGTTATGCTGGAAAACAAAATAAGGAAGGATGATAAGGGAATACTGAGTGGGTTTCTTACAATTTTAAATAGGTTGGACAGAAAAGGTGTCACTGAGGAGGTGACCTGTCAGCCCATACTGAGGAAGATGGGAGAACAAGCCACATGAACACATGGGTGACAGAGTTTCAGCAGTAGGAATGGCAAGCACGGAGACTCTGTGTTAGGAGTGTGCCTGATGTGTGTAAGGAACAGGAGGGAGGCAGGACTGAAACTGGTAAGCATGGAGAGCAGAATGTCATATCGGAGAGGCTAGGGGCTGAACAATTTTTTAGAGCCTTATAGAATAAATTATCTTGATACCTAAGAATTCTTGATTTCAAAGAATGTCACCAGGCTCAGATCTTTGGGCATCAAGATTGACAGGTTGTGAGGTAGAGACTCTTGAGCCCATGGTCAGCCCACATGGAGCAGTACACTCCTGTGGCTCAATTGTAACTCAGTTGTTATTTGTGCATTTCAAATCATTTAGGGACTACAAAAACATATATATCTGAAAATATAGTAATACAAGATAGTGTCTTATGAGAAGCAGGGAAGGTACTGACAAATAAACTTAAGCAGAGAAAGTTACAAAGGCAATGAAATCAGGAAAGGATTTAAGGAGAAAGGAAAAATGGGATTGGGTTTTCAAGGTATTTGGAAAAGGACAGCACAAAGTAGGACAATTCTGCACTAGCTAAGGCAGAAAAGCATGTCTGTTCCACAGAAAGAGGCCTGATCTTTTAGATGCAGCATAGGGTCCAAGAGCCCCTTTGCATCCTACCACCCATTACCTTATTTCTACTACTACCCAACTACACCACTAGACCACACAGCACCTTTAATGCCAATTTAAGTCTCCCCTCTTCAAAACACTTTATCTCCATCTGTTGGAAAGTTATAGCAAACTGATTTTGTGAGAACAAGATGCTTTACTGCTATCTGCCAGAAAGTCATTATAAAATGCATATACTACATCTACAATGACAGTGCATCCTCTCAAGTTGTGCACTGCACAAACTATACAACCATGCAAGGCAGCCATTCATTTGCATAGAAGGAGTTATGTAAAAGGCTAGGCAGAAACTATTCTCTAATCCGAGGCTGCTCAAAATGACCAGGGAAAATTCTCATGACTATATTCATTGATTCCACAACAAATCCATGTTCTTTCACCCTAGTTGGGCATCCCTGCTGGTTACATTCCCCAAGACAGCTTTTCCAAACCTTATCTACTTTTCTCCTACCCCTAATCTCATTCCTGATCTCTTACTTTTAATCAGTAACTTATCTTTCAACTTTTCTTCCTTCCAGCTCATAATTCTCTCTCTTTACCATTGTTCTTCTCTTAGGAGAAAAAGGTTGCCCCTGCTACTTTCCTCCATAATCTGTGATCTTGATTTTATCCTTACCAATTTCCATTAAAACGAAATGCTCTTTTGATTATTTTCCTCTATGTCTTCAGTTTTCCCCTCTGTTGCCTTCTTTCCCTGAGATCAAAGATGGCCCCAGGCTCCCTCATCTGTTAAAATAAACTTTCTGTCAACACCATTGCAGTGCTGAAGTGTAACTTTTAGTTCTAAGAACATATTTTGCCATATATTCAACATGTTCTTTCTAAACATAGTTAAATTCTTTTTATAATAATATAAAAGATTGTTTTAAAAGCACACAAACAAGTTCATAGCACCATTGTTAATTCATAACAGCAAAAAATTAAAAATACCCTAAATTGTCTGACAATAGAATAGAAGATCTGTGATATGTCCATAGGATGGAACACTGTGTAGTAATAAAGATGAACAGCCACACACAGATACATCAATGAACTCACAAACACAAAAGAAGCCAAATAGAAGAGTACATAATTTGTGAGTCCATTCATATCCAGTTCAAAAATAGCCAAAACTAATCCCCATGTCAGTAGTTAAGACAGTGGTTTCCCTCTTGGAAACCAGTGATTAGGAGGCAAGAAGGGACCTTCAGGGAACTGTTAACATTCTATTTCTTCATCCTGTGCTCATTGTGTAAAAGTGATAAGTTCACTTTGTAAAATTTCACCTACCTGTTTGTTTATGCTTTTGTGCTTTATTGGATGTAAGATACAGTTCAAAGCATTTTTGAAAACCATCACCTGATTCTGATTGTGTCATCCTTGCTTCCTGAATCCAGTTGAGAACTTAGACCACTTACCATTTTGCCCTGCAGCCAGCACTAAAATTTTGAGATGACACAATGATCACCTCTTCTTCATCTTTTGTTTTTTTTTTTTTTTGATAGTCCTATATTTTGGATGAAAATCACCTGGTCCTTATGAGGTTTTTTTGTTTGTTTTTGTTTTAATTTGCTTTTTTGTTTGTTCGTTTTTTGTATCCTCTGTAATTTCTCCAGGGTTCATTTAGAGGATTATTTGGAGGATCTCAAATTTTAGGGTTCCTTCCATCCTATTTTGTCTCTTCCCACTTTTTTCCATTTGCTCCTATTAGCAGAGAGAGAGCCTCAACTTACTTTCATCTGTCAGCGACAGCCCTAAACAATATCTGCACAGCCATTGGTGGTGACAGGTGCTGGATTTAGCAGTACACATTCTAGATATGACCGATCAAAGGCATCTACATTATCTTAGTGGGTTTTTACACTTGAAGCTGTCACTTTAGATCAACTCATCTAGAGAAGTTAGAAAAAAAGTAGTCTGTTAGAGCCTTGGCTTTTAAAGGCCTTTATTATTATTGTAAATGTTCTCTGCCCCCTTGCTATGCTTTTAATAACTGAGAACAGAGCTCTAAAATCCTCTGTCTATAAATTATACTTCAATAAAATTTATGATAAAAATTGGTTAACATCCCAAAACATTATTGTGGCCATAGGTCAATTGCTGGATATATAGAGACAAAGAGATATAGATATATTCTGAATAAAAATTTTCTTTTAAAAAAATATTTTAATTAAGTTTATTGGGGTAACATTGGTTAATACAATTATATAATTTTTAGGTATACATTATCATTTAATAGCTGTATATTCTATTGTGTGTTTATCACCCGAAGTCCAGTTTCCTTCAGCTACCATATATTTGATTCCCTTTACCCTCTTCACCCTCCCCCTACTCCCCTTATATTTAACCCCCTTTACCTCATCTATCTCTCCTCTCTTCCCCCACCCCCTATCCTCTGGTAACCACTAGTCCATTGTCCATGTCCCTGAGTTTCTGTTTGTCCTGTTCATTCGTTGCCTTTAGGTTTATATCCCACATACAAGTGATAATGAACAAAAATTTCCAATGGAAGTTGTCTCAGTATTGTAATTATAAGTGATTTTCATTTTCTTCAATTCATTTATCCATGTTCTTCAAATTATCTATCATGAACACTTTAAATTTTTTTAAATTTCCTAATGTTTATACTCTAAATAAGGACAATAATTAACAGCAAAAGCAGTTTCTCAATCACTTTACTGGGAGATGACCTTTAGGCACTGCTCCAGCAGTGAATTTTGAGCATATTAATTTTGTGGTTGTGGAGTTTTATCTGCATAGAAAAAACTTCCACTTCTGGATATATCTGTACATACTTGCTGAAGCCAAAAGAAAATTTAAAAGAGCTCACAAAAATAGATTGCTTTTCAGAGACCATTGCAAAATCAGAACTCTTTATTCATATAAAAAGTCACTTAATGTCTACTTGACTGATGGGAACTTAAATTGCAGTAAGACAGCTGCTGAATAGAAGGTAAAGTGTTTTTAAAGACGAAAGAGACAATACTCCTGTGTGCTCTCAACCAAAAGCCAGCATTATACACCATCCATGCCAAAGAGTCACATGAAGTCTTTTTGAATGGCATTTCCAAAGTAATTAGAAACCGAACGAACTGTCTCTGGTGCTCAACCAATTTCCCTCTCAGACTCCCATCCTCTCCCACCCACATCCTTACTCTAACCCCACCCCCAACCACACACATCATTTGGCTTCCAGTTCTTTTTTTTCTTTCTTGTTTTCAGCTGGGTGACATTAAATTCAATCTTATTGATCAAGCAGCAACCCCAAGGGATTAACTGGTGATTAGTGTTACCAGAAGACAGTTTAACATGTTCCCTGTGTTCTTCTCTTTGTAAACAAGGAATTCTGGAAACAAAGTTTTCAAACTGATGGTAGGATAGATTTCTGAGCAGAAAAGAGCCATCTGCACAAAGAGGCATGTTACCCCCAAGAAATTGGCTCCATCCCTTTCTCCTTTGCTTGTATCACATGAACACCAGCGACCTGTTTGGGAAAAACTTTTTCTGTAGTCTCCCCTGCTAAGAGGTGGCCTCTTGTGGCAGTGGCTTCTAGATGAGAGGGTAAGGAATGTGCCCTGCAAGCTCTCATCACCACCATGCTTCTGTCCCACTCTGCAAACTAGTAGCTCTAGTAATGGAATTTGCAAAGGTTTAGCAACTCACTCTCCTCTCCCAGCCCAGGCTGCTCCCTTCTGATCTACAGCCCAGCATTCAGCATGTGAACACTATGGTTGAGTAAACTCTGTGCTCCAAACTGCGTCTATGTGGCCCTTCAAGATAGTAAGTCCTGCCTACTGCTTGAAGCAATGGGTGCTTAACTTTTCTGTGCCTCAGTTTTCTCATCTATAAAATGGAAAGAATAATAGTGCCTATCTTATGGCATCATTAGTGATTAGCACAGTTTCTTGCAAATAAATAGTACTTAATACATGTTGGCTGTTTAAGCACCCCAAACCATCCTTCATCAAAATGTCCTAGCTACCATACACAAGTGCTCACTATATCCCAAAATGTCCTAGCTACCATACACAAGTGATCACTGTCTCCATTAATCCTTATGACAATCCTCTGAGGTAGGCACTGCTATTCTTTCCATTTTACAGATGAGGAAACTGAAGCAGAAGGAGGTTAACCAAATGCCTAAGGTTAAACAGATACTAAATGACAGTACTGGGATTAGAATACAGGCAACCTTGCTCCACAGTCCATGTCTTAGCCACTGTGCTGTATTACATACACTGCATTCTGTATACCTTGGGCCAGAAGATGCAAATAGCCAGTGGCCTGAGAGATGGTCTGGCTGTAACAGACTTGCCTCCTGCACTGATCCAAGCTTGCACTCAAATGATGACCCAGGGAAGGAATATTCAATGTTTTGAGGGCTTTTGAAATTTCAAATATTTTTAACATCCATAGTCTATAAACACTTCCTTTGGATAGTCAGGAGTAAAAATAGGATAGCCTTTTAACAGTAAATATTTTTAGCTGCTGTGGAGAAAAAACAATTTTCCCTCTATCGATCTAGGTTCTGTGGCTGAAAACCCCCTGTAGAAAAAGACAGAATAACTGAAGAAAAAAGTTAAGTATGTATGTACAGAAGTGCCATATAGATGTGAAATTCAAAAGGGGGCCACACAATTGTGACTTAATTACCATGAGCTAAGGAAAGGGATAGGGCACTGGGTCTTCAAAGAGAAGAGGATATTTTGTTAAACAGAGGTTGCCCTGCCTTGCAGATAAGTCTCTCAGGTGAAAAAGTTGTCTCTGTCATAGCTCTCTTCAGGGTACAGGCCCCTTTTCTAATGTAAATTTCCATTCTCTGTTTTCAGAGTTTCTCCTTTATCTGCAATTTCTCAAAATAATTCTTGTGCTAAAGAGGCGTATTTTGGGGTGGCATGTTCTGTTCTCCTTCACAGTTAATGTGTACTTGGGATCGGGCTAAGTACTTTACATTGATTCTATCTCTTCATTTTCACAGAAATTCTATAAGATGGATATTGTGACTCCACCCATTTTATAGATGGGCCTCAGAGAGGTTAGGTAACTTGCTGGAAGTCACACAAGCAAGGAGTGAGGACAGCACCTATCTAGTTGCAGAGATTAATTGAGATAATGTGGGTAAGTAAGCCCTTAGGATAGTGCCTAGTGAGTTATTTGTATTGTTCCCAGACTGTTCAATGACTATTCCTAGGATTCTTTGTCTCACTCTCTTAGAAGAGGACATTCTGACTCATTCATTGTTGAAAGACACCTTTATTACCTAAAACAACTACACTAGTTATCAACTAGCTGGAAGATTTTAAAAACAACTGCCCATGAAAAATGTCCAGATTCATTAAATTCTGCTTTTAAATGAAAGTATCTTTTTGCTCCTTGACTTATTTAATGTTTCTGGAACTAAGAATTTTCTGGTGAAATAAACTGTAGTCAGAACCACATCGTGTGTTTCTTTTTTCTTTTATTTAACAATATTTTTGTTTAAAAAGTTTTGTGAAAATTCTGTTTTATATCTTGAAATATGTCAGTTCTAACAGAACAGACGCTTTACTGATACTTCTTCCTTTTCTGCCCCTCTGCCCACTGGAAGGCTCTGGCTCCTTGCTTACCACTCACCTCTCCAAAGTCAACCACACTGACCATCTCCGCTGGTTGAGTTTGAGGATGTAACAATGGCTTCCAACATCCCCAGTGGGATTCTTGACCAAAGAAGTCATTAGACAAGCAAACCGTCCTCTTCCTAATACTGATCACCTCTCAAAGCATAACATGGATAAATAATCAGACTAAAAGGCTTCCTCCCCACCAGGGGTCAGGATGAAGGGACTAAGGAAGTGCAGAGGAGGAATCCCCTGCCCCGCTGCGCTCGGTGTTCTCCTTTCCCAGTGTGCGGGAAAGCCAATGCCCAGAGCCAGCGCAGGAGAGGCCGGGTTGGGCTTTTTATTTCCCCTCGCAAACTCTTTTGGGAACCCGTATCTGTCTCTAAAATCCCAGAGTTTTCAAAGGATTATTAGCAAGACGACTTTTAAGCGCCTTCTTTCTCCCCGCCCTTTCCTCCGTTCCAAGACCCTTTAACCTGATCTTTTTGTTTGAAGGAGTAAATCTAGAGGCTCTGCCTCCACATCTCCCCACGAGCACGGAGAGGTTAGGAAAGGCAGTGCAAATGAGTGACATGGATGATGTTTTAGTCACCCCATTGTCACCCTGTTTTCAAGAGAAAGAGTCTGTCCCAGGGTTCTGAGGGTGACCAAACACTTGACACTCAACGTTGGACAGATGAAGTCAACAGCCGTTTGTTATTCACATACACCCTCAGCGGAGGGGAAGGGGACACAGCACCTCACGTAGGGCCACCCAGGGGTTGCACTCAGGGGCAGAGTGAACAGCTGAGGACTGGGGGGCAGCTGACTTTGTGGAATCAAGAGGGTGGGGTGCCTCCTGTATCCCACAGGAGGACGAGATTGGCTTGTTTGAATGATTCCATAGGCTAGCAGAGAACTAAAACTCATTAGTAAGGGCTAAGCAGAAACTATGCCTGGTCCCCTTGATAAGAGAGGGTCGTTTGGCTGGTGGGGGGAGAGAGGGTCTTATCCGTGAGAGCAGCATAGGGAGGAAAATTTGCAGTTAGGCCATTCAGGGCCCTCCCAATTGTACCAGCTGTCAAGGCATCACATAACATTAATTTTAGGACTTACACCCCAGACGATGAGTACAAAGGGAAATCTGAAAACCAGCTTTCAGAGTATATAACTAGATGAAGAGCAGAGTAAACATTTGAGAGACAAAATCTATCAATCAAGCCCAGATTTTCTTTTTCAAAGCCAGAAATATAATATGGTGTTCAAGAGCTCTCCATAGAAGCAAAGCTCTGCTCTTGAGTCTCCAAATTCTCAAATATTTCTTGTTTCAGGTTTTTTTTTTCCTTCTTTCATAAGATTTTTGGGACTTTTGTTTGCTTTATATTAAACGTAGGTAATTATTTGGGAGAAAATATATTGTCAGGATTATATAAGAAAAATATTTGGAAAGCACATGAATTATAAAGCCTTATATCAATATAAGGTCACTATTTAAGGACATCAAGAACAATAGCAAGACCTCCCGTTTTCACTGAGAATTTACTGTGCACCTCACATACATCACCTCTCAGTTAATTCTCATGCCTGCTGTGCAAGGCACATGTTATCTTCAGGAGGGAAAAGGACATAGGGTCAGACAGTTACTAAGTGGCCAAGCAAGGATTTCTCCCACAAGCTTACATAGACCTAAATAAAATTTTTGAACTTTTACTAATAAGTGTTTAGTCTAGGGAATGAGGAATAATTCTATATGTTTAACTTTATATTAAAATTAGGGAGACCAGTTATTCATTTAGTCATTCAATAGATAATGTTTGACTATCTCCTGTGTGCCAGGCATTGTACCCAGTAATGAGAAGTCAAGGCCCTTAACTTCATAACTGAAAGAATAGTGTGGAAGTATAGATGTCAGCTTTTGAGCAGGATAGTCACAGGCTGGAAAAACTAAAAAGTAATGAACAAAATATATAAAACAATGTTTTTAGACACTGGACAACCAGTAGGGGAGGGCAGTGATCCCTTAGAGAAGAGAAACAAACAAGGAGAGCCCTGTGATGTCCCTAGATCGCTGCCTAGTTTCCAGGCCTCAGCAGGAAGGAACCCAAACAAGGGCCAGTAGTCTCCTTGAGTTGAAGAGACAGAGTTGAGAATTTGAGGAGGTCAAGCCAGCTACAAGTCGCAGGGAAGAGCACCAGAGAGGAGAGAGCTGAATGGAGAGGGAGGAGTTGCACTAAGAGAAATTTCATATTTCTTTAGGGTTCCTCTGGAGTCTTAAGCTGAGTACTGATCAGTGCACGCATGTGTAGAAATGGTAAAGAGACAAGGCTAAGAAATAACCACCTCAAGAAATAGGCAGGACAATCCCTGGGACTTACACAGGACTGAGTCCCTTGTGTCTCCACCAGCCAGAAAATTCTTATAAAACGCAGGAAACCAGACAAGGAATACAGGAAAGTCCTGCTTCAGTAGTGGGGCCAAAAGGCTGCTCTGGTCCTGCCTAACAAGGCTCAAAATCAAGTTTCAAAAGGATCAAATTATTTCAGTTAACTGCAGAAAAAGTCTCAAGGATATCTCAAGGAATATTATAATAGCTAATAAACAACAAGGTAAAATTAACCATATCTGACATTCAATCAAGGATACTAAAAGTCAGGAAAATGCAAGCTTTGCTAAAAAAAAAAATTATTCAAGAGAAACAGTCACAAAAGTGACACAGATGACAAAATTAGTAGACATGGACATTAAAATAATTAAAATATAAATTATAATAAATATATTCCATATGTCCAAGATGATAGCTATAAGAGATAGCTTATTAAGAGGAGACATAGTTGATATAAAAAAGACTCAAACTTTGAGACATGAAAAATACAAATGATGGTATTTTGGGTGTCCCAGGACCACCCATATGTTGTGTGACTCACTAGAAGGACTCACAGGGCTCATTACCCACAAGGCAGCATAATCACAGCCGCAGTCTATTTCAGCACAATAATATATAGCAGACCCAGCAAGGGAAAAAGTCACATCAGGTAGTAACTGGAGGAATTCAGGCACAGGCTTCCTGGTGCATTATGGAGCTGGCCATGGCTCCACAAGAAGACCTAGTCTGTTGCTTGACCACGCAGATTATTTCTGAAAAGGCCACTTGGAACCACTGAACCTCACAAGATCAATGAAAGGGTGAAAGAAGGAGTTTATGTTCTGGTTCTCTTCTGTTTCTTCTCCAAATGGGCTGTACCTCTTCTGTACTCCATGCTGTGTTTCCCAGCCCATTAAGGCAGCTGCTGGGGAAGCCAGATCTCCTGTCCTATCACATGTACTTCCTCCAAAGCCAGCAATGACCATAGGAGCCAAATCCTTTGTGAAATACGTGGTCAGACAGAGATGCATGAGGGGTCTCACTTGGGACAGGCTAAGATAGAAGGTGGGGGAAAGTAGCCAGGGCTCCTCAATGACCCAGTTGTCAAAGCCTGAGGAGTAAGTGGGGCAAAGTGAGTTAAGGAAATGCATAAATGAGTTTGGTACAGCCCACTAGGTCTGGTCCAGCCTCAGGACACAATTTCTTCATTTCCTACAGTCTTTAAGAATGAAACTACTAATATGAGGGTTTCATGGAAACAGGTTTGAATTAAGTTGGCTTTGCCTACCAGGTATGACTTGGCAAGTCGTCATCTCTGAAATTTCTCACTAAAATTTTACTTTATTCATCTTCTCCTTGTTAAATTCCTCTCCAAATATTAGAAGAGTGACATGTTGCCACTGAAACCAATAAAATAATACATAAAAAATTAATAAGCTCACCTCTCTATTTAGTCCCCTCTGTGTCATAGACCGATATTTATAGCCTGGCCTACTTGTATTTGTTTTATAAGCATGGAGAAAGATGTGAAAAGGAGAGTTTCAGGCTGTGTGAGCCTTCTATCATGTTCATCTAATTACAAGGAACTGCACCACTTTGTTATTCTACATTTTAGTGCTCTTAACTCTACAAAAGAGACTTCTCTTCAGGCAAAGATGTATAGCTCTAATTCATTCAAGTATGGCCTTCTAATTAATATTGAGACATTCTCTTTCAGAGATTGCAATTCTTATTTTTCTTTTTGAAATTATTTATTCTGTTTCATTACAATTATCTTTAGATTCTCTTCCTAACATAAAAAAGAGGCAATATAGCACAGTGCTTAAGCATGCAGCCTCTGATGTCAGAATGCTTAAGTGTAATTCCTAACTCCACCACTTAGAAGCTGTATGACTTAGAACAAGTTTCTTTACCTCTCTGTGCTTCAGCATCCTTATCTATAAAAGGGATTATAGTACTTATCTCCTGGATGGTGATGTAGAATTAAATGAGTTAACATAATGTAATTCTATGTACCTAGCACATAAGAACTTGGAAGAACAAAGATTGAGGCATCAAGCTCCCTGATTTCAAACTATACTGAAAGCTATCTTAATCAAAACAGTATATATTGGCATAAAAAAAAAGACACATCAATCAATAGAAAATAATAGAGGACCCCGAAATAAACGCACACACATATGATCAATTAATTTACAACAGAGGAGCCAAGAATATACAATGGAGAAAAACGTTTCTTCAATAGTGTGTTGAGAAAACTGAACAACAACATGAAAATTAAAAAAAATAGAACTGGACCACTATCTTACAACACACGCAAAAATTAATTCAAATGGATTAAAGATGAATGTAAGACCTGAAACCATAAAATTCTTAGAATAAGAAGCACTCAGTGTTAACCAATACTGCTATAATTCTTAGAAACTCATAGTGCCTACATAAACAGAAATATCCATTGAACAAAGAAACCAAAGTAAATTGATCCCTGATACATGTCAAGTGCAAAGTATATAAGGACTATCAAGACAGGGTCTCTGCCCCAGAAGAACATAATGATAATAAATATAGGGAGAGGTATATTTGATAGATTGTCTAACAACAGTAGAAACCAACAGCTGTGGGGCTCAGTGATGGGAGTAACTGTGTCTCAGAAAACATTTCAGTTCTGAGATGGGTCTTGAGAGATGAATAATAGAAATTTGCAAGTCAGGATAGTGGTATTTGAGTGGGTGTTCCAAGTCGAGGGAGCAGTATACGCAAAAATGAAAGTATTCCTCTAGGTGTCTATGCAAATATGTTCCATGAGGAGATAAGAAGATATTACAGTTTTTCTTCCCATTTTTCAAAATGTCATATCTCAGTAGTTCAAGCCAGATCATTTGGTCATCAGCCAAGCACTTTGTGAAATGTTTTGGTTCCAGTGACTCATCACCTCCATAGACTAATCAACTACTATGACTCATCTCAACTCTCTTGGAGTTGCAACTCTACAAAGCATATCTCTCTGTTTGAGACATGCCTTAAAGTGAGTGACTAAATACTCTTGTTAAGGACTATACCACATAGTCACTAAGGATAATTCTTGCACTTACTAGATTCTGTGCTCCAAAATTGATTTCTGTACTGCCAGGGTATTTGTCAGAAAGCAAGAAATTGACATTGAGCCTAAGCAAAAAGTATAGATGAGCAAAGTCCAAAAGAGGGAGTTTAATAGTGCTACATTTTGATTTGGGCCCAATAAGTTACTATAAAACAAACACTGCAACTGCACAATTAAAAACCAAATTATTATTAACACTAATGATTCCTTTCTGTCTCCATGACTTTATAGAGTCAGAAGGGATGGAGAATTTGAGAAAAGCCTATTCACCTAAATTACCTCATTTGTTTGATCATTTGAAATCAGACATTTCTCAGGTTTTAGAGTGTATGGACCATATCAGTGTTAAGCATGTATTTTATAAGAAAAAAACAATGAGTAAAAGATACTTTTAAAGACATATATGTTGCCTTACCTTTCCCAACCTTTGAGACTCAGAAAGCATTCAAAACAAGAGGAGCTTATAATATCATTGTTTTAAATGTAGCACAAAAACTGGAAAAAATCTAAATGCCCATCAATAGGGAAACAAATTAATACAATGTGGAATAGTTAATCATCAGTAAACTCTATAAAGGAATTGAAGCAATTAAACTAGATCTATGTATATTAACATGAATCAACCTCTAATATTTGATGTTGAGGAAAAATGCAAGATGGAGAATATGTGCATACGATGTTATTATTTATATGTAATATGTATATAATATATACAATATATTAAATATATTAGAAATATGTAATTATTTATATATTTTATATAGAGAGAGATTGGAAGTATATAAACAAACTCAATATAGCGATTGCTTTGGGGAACAGAGAAGGGATTAGAAAATGATATGAAGGGAACATAAAGATTAAAGTAGACTTAGCTTTATCTTTAAGGTTAAAAAAAGACAAAGCAAAATTTTGACTGTTCTAAACTTTTCTGTATCTTTTTTTTAAAATAAAAATATGTGATTCGTTTGATTTACAACCTACTTTGTATTTTTCCATTTTCTTTACTATCAGAGATATAAATTGGTCCTATCATTTGAACTTCAGACATAGACACTTTGATTACAACTTTTTAAATCAAATTTCAATTAAAAAAAAACTATTTTATGTATTTCAAACAGAAAAAGATTAGTATATAGAAGCAGGTGCTTTCAAAACCATTGGAAGAGCTGTGAGCAAAAATTGCAGGGGTCGAGGGACCATGGGCTTCAGTATTTGGCGTAGTTTCTGTCCAGAGAATCAGGAAGTTTCTGCTGCTGCCCAGTGGTCTGGAAACTGCAGGAAATCACTGCTAAAAGTCACGACTGCCCCACAACTGCAAAAATCCACATCTACTGAAGTTCACACAGTTATCACTTATGCCTGAAGAATGTTCCTTTACCTTCTTAATCTTGCAAGAATGCATCTCATTATCATTACTTAAACTGAATTCAAAACTCTGCTGTAAAGAGGGTCTGGAAGATATAAATCACAGCCTTGAAGCTCCTGTGGTACACAGGCTAGCAGAGAAAAGGATGGAAATAATGTGAGGCTAAGACAACATCTGGAATACCTTTATTTTGTAAAGATCAGATGTGTAGTTCTTTTACTTCAGTCATCATTTTTTCTTAGCTAAGGTTAAAAATAAAAAGTGCTTCACTGGCCATTCATCCCCCATGACTGACTCAGAAAGGAGAAATCGAGGGACCCCCTGCCAGAAAGGAAAAGTTCTTCCTACCAAGAGATTTGGACCACTTCTTCTCTCTGTGAAGCAAAACTGGATGATCATTAACCAAGCTTCCTTCTCTCTTAAATAGGCAAATCCTATATCTTTCTAGATTGCCAAATAAATGATAGTATAGTATCTGTTGACTCAATGATGAAAAGCACAAAAAGCAGGGTGGCATCAGGGTTTGATGGAAAGGACACTTAATCCATAGTCCAGAGATCTATATTATGTCTCCAGCCTTACCACTCACTAGCTAAGTAACATCAGGAAAATCACTTCGCCTTCCTGAAGGATGAACTATATCATTACTTAGTGTTTTCCATTTAAAAAAAAAAAAAAGGAAAGTTTGAGAAACTGCTACAGCCAGAGGGGTCTAAGGAGACATAATAACTCAATGTAATGTGGTGTCCTGGATAAGATCCTAGAACAAAAATTATATTAGGTAAAAACAAAGGAAATTTGAATAAACTGTGGACTCTAGTTACTAACAATGTATCAATATTGGTTCACTAATTGTGGCAAATGTACCACAATGATGTAAAATATTAATAATAGGAAAAACTGGTTATAAGGTTTATGAAAACTCTGTACTGTCTTCTCAAATTTTCTGTAAATCTAAAATGCTTCCAAAATAAAAGATTTATTTTAAAAAAATAGTAATATACAAGAAACAAAAGATCTTTGGAGAATTATTCTAAAGTGAGACATCCAGGGTTTGCCTTAAAATAACCTCTTAGATGTGAAAAGGTTGGGATGATGAAAAGTGGGAGGAAGAATAGATAAAATAAGATTGGCCAAGAGGTGATTATTGATTAAGTTGCAATTATGGGTATGTCAGGGGTCACTATATTTTTCTGGGGTAAAAGTTGTGTCTTTGTGTTTTTTATAACAGCATTTCTTCATGTGACATTGGAAAAATAAATTACATTTGATTTTTTTTTGGTCAAGGCTAGTCACATGTTTCTCAGTAAACATTTGGCATTGAGCACCAGGGAAGTACAGCTGAGTCTAATACACTAAACTTTTCCACTCAGCAAATCATGGTCACTATGATTTCAGATCACACACAGGACTCCTTCTGTCTCCAAAAACACAGACTTTCATTTACTCTGGAACTTGGTAGAAATACTGTAAGATCCAGTGGAATTCAATTTGATTTTCAGTTCATGAGAAATTTTATATCATGAATCTTACCTAAATTTACACATTCTAACATATTTCCTGAAACACACATATTTTACAGGTTTTATTTTAGCTTCTATAGTTAAATCCAGGTAAAAATATTAATTTGAGATGGTGATATCCAATGACTCTAGTCTGTGGAGAAAATATGTCTGTTTATATGACCTCTGTCTGGACAACTCTAAGTTTTTCAGTTGTTGAACTTCCTTGTTCTTTCAATATAAAATACTTCTAAAGTAACATTTTTATATATTCCAAAATGATTCATTGCTGGTAGGAATAGAGCAACCTGCTTCATAATTTAAGTATGAGAATATCTTCTAAATAAAATGATGTGTTTTATTATGCTAACTTTATTTATTCTTTCTTACATCTACTATTCCCCCGCCCCTTTAAAAAGAAAGCATGGCTTAAAATCTCTTTATTCTAAATATTCAGTTAATGTATGTTTTTTCTATAGGGAATAATAATATTAATAAACTTAAACACTGTAGTCTTTTGTCAGATGCTTTGGTGAGTTGTTATAAGATAATGCGTAAATGACCTTTAAGGATGACATATCCAGTAGAATCTGGGAGGCAGAATAATGTACTGATTTGTGCAAAATGTATTGCACATAACTCCAATTCTGTGAAGTGTTAATAGATATTTGCTGAAGTGGGGGAAAGTCCTGATATCAAATAATTTTAGAAAACATTGTATTAAATAAGTTCTTTAGTGTAGGTCTTTGAACATGCTGACGGATATTTTAAATTCTAAAGGGGAGAGAGTCTAGAACCACAAAACATTTTATTTTTTTCTGATTCACCTTTCAGCACTGCATTTATAATAGAAAGAGTAAAAGGAGTAGGTTGGGGAAGGAAGGTGAACACATGATTGAAGATATGGAAAGGTCAGCCTGCACTGAAATTCTGATTCTTTCGCTTACAAACAGGATGATGTTAGGTGAGTGGTCCACTTTAAGCTTCATCTTACTCTGTAAAATAAAAATATCTAATTTGTATAATTTTCATAAGAATGACAAATAATTTAGATGAGTTATGTTTTAGGTTATGATGTAAAGCCTGTAGAAGACCACAGTTATCATTACAAGTAGGATGAAATGGAGAAACTAAGTAAGTAAGTAAATAAATAAATAGATAAATAAATGTGAAGAAGTCTAAAAAATTACATTCCAGACAGTGAAGAACCTTTCTCTCCCTGATAGCATTTGCTGAGCTTGGATGGAATAGGTAAATGATTGAGCTTGTCATAAGAAAAGAGATTCTTCTAAAGAAAAGGAAACTCTAACAGAGTCTAAAATGACCACGTGAGCATGAGTGATAATCTTGGACTCTGGAGGAACCCCCCGCCACCAAAAAAAAACAAACAGTTCTCCCCACCAATCAGCCTTCACTCACAAGCTTCTGATGAATAATGTGCAGTTTGTGAAGCTGGAACACTAGATTGGAAAAGTAGAGAGAGGTCTCTCAGTGATTAAATCCTAAAGTTAGATAGAGGAAACAGCTAAAATTTAAAAACGGGACAGATCTCATTCTCAATATTTTTGAAACCAGATGGGAACCAAAGCAACCTGAAACTGTAACCCATTCCCATCCCAACTCAATTCCTGATGGAACCGAAATGAATAGCCCCTTAATCCTGCTGCCTGAGAGAAAAAAGTGTGCCCTACTTAAAGAGAAATATATCAATATCCACAGATGGTTTCATACAATGTCCAGCATAAATTTAAAATTAAAAACGACATGCAAAGGAGCAGGAAAACATGACTTGTAGCAAACCCATAGATGATCCAGAGGTTGGTATTCATAGACATCAAAATAACAATTACAAATATATTAAATAGACAAAATGGATGAAAATATGAATTTTCTAGAAATTTACAGTATAGAAATTAAGATTTCACAGGATGAGTCAGTGAATTCAAAGATGGCTCAAAATAAATTATTCACTGAGGCACAGATATGAAAAGGAATTTAAAATAAGAAAAACACTGTCAAATGATTGGAGTTCTAGAAGTAGAGGAGAGAAGAAATGGAGGAAAGGAATATTTGAAAAGATAATGTTTATACATTTTTCAAAACTGACAAAAGACATTGGCACAGATAGAAGTAGCTCCACGGACCTCAAATAGGATAAATACAAAGAAAGGCTCCTAGCAACATCACAGTTAATTGCAAAAGGCTAAAGATAAAAGAAAAATTTTTAAGTAGCCAGAGAAAAAAGACATATTTTCAAGAAACAATTACATGAATGGTGGAGGTCAAAAGATAATTAAATGAAATCTTCAAAGAGTTCGAAAAAAAATGAAACTGCTAACCTAGCATTCTTTACCAAATGAAAGTATCTTTCAGAAGTGAAGGTTAAATACATTTTCAAACAAACCAAAGCTGAGGAGATCTTTCATTAGTAAATCTGCAATACAAAAAGAAAAAAAAAATTCTAAAACAAGTTCTTCAGGATTAAAAAAAAGATCTCAAGTGGAAGTGTAAAATTTTAAAAAAGAATGAAGAGTTCTAGAAAGGGTAAAACATAGATAAATATAAAGACTAAATCTTTTAAAACTTTTTAGAAGACTATTCTGTTTAAAACAACAAAAATAATAAAAAACAATAACATGTATTTTAGTTTATAAGTATAAGTAAAATATGTGACAATAATAGCAAAAAGGGCCATCATAAATAAGGAAAATTTTAGAGATATGAATATTTTCCATTGTTCACAAAGTGGTAAATGCTGCTTAAGGACTGTAATAAGTTAAGGATGCATATTATAACCTCTAGAACAGTGGTTTTCAAAGTATCGTTCCTAACCAGAAACATCAGCATCACCTAGAAACTTGTGAGAAATGTAAAGTCTTGGGTCCTATCCCAGACCTACCATATCAGAAACCCTGGGGGTTAAGCCCAACAATTTGTGTTTTAAAAAGCCCTCCAAATGGTTCTAATTCAAACTAAAACTCAAAGTCCCTCTGTGCTAGACTTGGAAAGAAAGACAGTAGAGGGAAATCTTCCTGATGATAGAGCCATGAAAGGTAGAATGTGTGTCATTCACCTTTGGTGGAAGTAGAAGTGACTCAAGGTGAACATTTTATATATATATATATATATATATATATATATATATATATATATATATATATATATATA
>PVKZ01002564.1:0-61897 GCA_004027375.1 Macroglossus sobrinus | reverse complement strand
TTACATGTGGATAGTGACCAGAAAGCATCTACCATGGAAAAAGCCCTTAACAACTAAGGAGACAAAATGACATTAGCCAGTCTTTGCCATTGGTTACCCAGTGCAGGCACGATGGACACATGAACAAAGCAAACACGGTAGTAGAAACAGAAGTTATCTCTTTTTTGTTCATTCAAACAACTCGTATTTGCCAAGGGGATATAAAAAATGGAGAATACTGACATGCAGAGAAAACAGAATAAAGTAATGATGTAGAGAGAAACAAACACAAGAGAATAGAGAGGACTGTGTCCTGATAGACCTCTAGCTTCTATTTCTCATAGTAGCCACAGTCCATGAGACATCTCTATTTTGGGACAATAAATTTCCCCTTTTTTATGCATAAGCATGCATGGTTTGATTTCTATTAACTTGCAACTAAAGGATCTTGTCTAATACAATGAATTCCAAAGAGGCAAACTTTTCTCTTCACTTGGAGGAATTCCAACAAATAATACAGTTGTCCCAAAATGGAAAGGACTTCTCTTATCATTTTTAGATTTAGACAGCCCTTCATCAGTATGAAGAAGCAACTTTATTATAAACAGGCCCCTTCCTACCCCCAAGATCCTCTGACAAATATCAGGAAAGGTATGATTTAGAAAATAGAATTGTTTCACTAATTGGGAAATAAAAAATAATGAGTCCCCAAGAGCTTAATAACATTCCAAAACAAGATGTCCAAGAATATATAACATAATAGATTTTAGATTTAGAATTAGTTAAAAATCTGGGAAAAAATTTACATTTATCTTTTATTAAATTAATGAACCAAAAACAGTCTAGAAGTTAAGTATTTGGGGTTTTAAATATAAGAACAAAAATAGCAAACAAAGTATCTTTTAAATGTACATAATTATTTACTGGCTGAAATAAAAATTGAAAGAGATTTCAAAAAAATTAGGCAAAATTCTGTTTTGCTCTCTCGATATCACTGCCAACAACGCCCTCTAGTGGTAAATTAGGTAGGCAGTGAAGAATGGAAAAAATGAAACATTAAGCAGGCCTGTTAAACTCGTTGCTAAAAATTTCATGAATATATGAACTTTTACACTTCCAGTTGGTAATTAAATGCTATATTTGGCAATAAAATGACTCTTTACAAAGTATCTCAGCATATACCTTAAAGCACAAGCATCTCAAAGCTAATTTTCCCCTGTGGTTTCCTTGAACATATGCCAAGCAGCACATGAAAATAACCATCTGCAATGTCTTATAGGGGCATTTCAGGGTCACAACTTCCACTACGTACCTTAAAGAAAACACAGTCTACTTTTATTGAGGATGAAATCACTCTCCCAAATACTAGTGCTTTTAAACCAAATTACCTTCAAGAATTATAATTTCAGACAACAATGATGACTCCTGTTACTATATTCAAGATCCTATATGAATTGTAGACTCATCAACAAGACAAAGTCCCTTTGCTTGAGAATTCTTCAAACTGCAGCTCTGAACCGCTGGGCTAAGCCAGTCAAAACAACAGTTACAGTTACAGGAATGGAATTTCTCCACCCCTGGCTCAGTAAAGAGCTTCCCAAAGGAACTTCAGCTGAAGGAAAAGAAGACAACTACACAGCTCACTCTTCTTTAATTCGAACCAGCCAATTGCTGGCTCTAGCCTCTGGCTCAAAATTTCTTTGTCTCTGCAAATTGTTCTCTTTTCTCTCTCCTTCAAGCTTCCTTACCTCATACTTTCTAACCATTGTATATTCCCTTCAGTAACTGATTGTGTGCGTGATTTTGAGAGACTCTTAGATCCTTTTATGATCATTGTATTTGCAGGAGAATATTTTCTCTGAATAACTTTTACTAAGGCATTAACATACTACTCTGTTCCAGGAATTCATCTATTTAAATAGAAAGAATCACATACTTGGAGAGCTATGCTGTGAGTTGACAAGGGCCATTAATATTAATATTAATTCCCGTAGAAAGAGTGAAATGGCCACATTCTGTGACTTTGATAGTTTTTGCACCACTCTAATGGAAACCAAATATAATGAGTATGTCTTCCAGGAATTCCTGCCTTCATCAACGTTAGAAAAAGTCTCATGAGGCAACCCAAACATAATACTATTTTTTCCATTACCACTTCCAGTGTACCAAAATGCTTCAACTTTTGGAGTCAGATGAATGGCCAAGGTGTAAATTCCAACACTGAAACTGATTGGCTGTGTTGTTCAGCAAGTCATTTACACAAATCAGTTAAATCGTGTTAGGGGGAGTCGCAGAGTAATTAGCTGACAGTTTCACCTACACCTAGCACTAGGCCAAATTAACAAAAACAAAAATGTATAGATTCTAAGATGGCAGCATATAGTACTGTGTTTCACAAAGTATGCTCTCTAGAATGATCCCTAATTTTGACTATGGAAGCCTTTTTTTATTCAAGCATTTTTTTTAAACCAAGGTATATATTTAAAAAAAAAATTGGGGATATGGTAGTATAGAATGTTCTCTGGGATTTTTCAAATTCACATTATACCCCTTAAAATGCTTCATTTGTACAAGCCACATTTCAAGTGCTTGAGAGCCCCATGTGGCAATGGCTACCACACTGAGCAGTACAAAATTGAATATTCCATCATTTCAGAGAGTTCAATTGGACAGCATTTGTCTAGAGTTTTCCTTATAATTTTGTAATCATATTCAAACTCTAGCCCTTAAAAAAAACTCACAAAAATAGTAACTTTATAGTAGAAAAAACTGTTAAGCACACCTTAACCAAATGATCAATGACAGATTAAGAAACAACACCAGATTAAAAGAGACTAAAGAAACATGACAACTAAATTCAATGCATGATCACTGAATAGATTCTTGATCAGAGAAAATAACTATACAGGAAGTTATTGGGGCAATTGATAAAACTTGAATATGAGTTATTGGTTAGATAACAGTATTTTAAAATGTTTCTTGATTTTGATTATTATAATGTAGTCATACAAGAGAAAGTCCTTCAACTTAGGAGATATTACGTTGACGTATTTAAGAGCAAAGGAGCACTCTCTGGGATGCAAATAACATGGGGGAAGCATACCTCCCACTGAATGCAGCTGAAACACTTGGAGAGGACATGTGGAGCAGCTACTTTGAAAAGGAAATATAGCAGGTAGATTAGAGAAGACAAGCAGACTCTGAGAACCATTAAACTGAAGGTGAGTTTCCTTTTTCTTTAATTCTAGTTTCTCCAAGCCTGGACTCAGAGGCAGCCTGAATTTCAGATACGTAACAGGTGCGGACAGAAAATGCTCTAAGAGAAGCCCTTTCTCTCTTATCTGAGGAGCAGGAAAATGGTCTATTACATATCAGAAAGATCAGAGAAAATCCTTTGGGGGTTTTTCTCCCTCTCTTGGCCCAGCCTCTGGGCAGTGCTACAGTGGCACAGAAACTACAATGGCTGAACAAATGCCTGAACCTCAGAGGAAAAAGAACCCTTATCTCTGACCAGAGGAACCACCAATTCAAGAGTGTGAGTGGAATCCCTGTTGCTCTTTCCTTTCTACTACTTTGTCCAGGTAGACACAGTTGCAGAAAATGCATAACAGACCAGAGAAACTAAAGCCATGGCTATCTCGTTAGAAGACCAGTAAGAGGGTGCCTGGGGGCAAGAAAGATGTCCCCAGGGAAAATCTTGCAGAGAAGTAAGTTCAAGAAACTGATTATATAAAACTATGAAGAACTCCTGTGGCCATCCCTGAGCTGTGCGTGCATGGATCTGACCCTAAACAGCACACAGAAAACTGATGCATGGAATGGACCACTGCCCAAGTCCCACACTAGTCACTGGATGTTACACACATGGGACAGACCCAAGTAGCAGAGGAAAGGCTTTGAAAACTGAACTGATTTTACAATCACAGCCAACAGAAGGCAGGGTAGGAATTTGCAACCTAAACCTAAACTGCCCAATTTGCCTGCTAAAACAAATGACCAAGCAAACGTTCTCCATAGGATTTAAACAAGACCTAGAGTCCCAAAATATTGTATTCAAAACATCCAGAATCAAATTAAAAATTATTCAACATATGATGAGTCAGGAAAATCTCGACATTTCTCAAAAGAAAAGGTAATCAACAGCCACAAATACATATGCTACAAATACAAAAATTAGAGAAATATTTTTAAACAGCTATTAAAATAATTCTTTAATAAGTAAATATTAAAACTCTTGAAAGAAATGGAAAGATAAAAAGTCTTGAGCGAGAAACAAAAGATATTTTTAAAAGAACCAAAAGAAAATATTAAAACTGAAAAAAACGCAATGACTGAAATAAAATCTTATTGTATGAGCTCACTAAATGAACATCAAGGTATCAATAAAATTATCCAATCTGAACAAGAGGGATTTAAAAACAAATTTTTTATGAACAGTCTAAAAAACCTGTGGGATAGTACTAACAGGTTTAATATTTGTGTCATTGGAGTCTCAAAAGGAGAACAGAAAGAATCATACACATTTGCATGTACACCAAAAAGAAAAGAGTCAGTGTTACTGTAGGTATTTTTCTTAATTAATAATAATGCTTTAAGTAAAAGAGTAAAAGAATGTTATGGCTACAAATTTCTCTCAAATAGTTAATAAAAATATGTACATAGACAGAATGGATATATAGAATGGTATAGCAAATGGAGCAAAATATATTCAATTAGTGAATTTGGATAAAAGGAGTAAATAAATTCTTTGTATCATTTTTGCAACTTTTCTGAAAGTTTGAAATTATAGCAAAAAAATAAAGTTGTCACAGAAGTATATAAAAATGTATTTTCAATAAATGTTTTTAAAAATGCTTCCAAAATATTGTATCACATATGATATTGCCAACCTTTTTGTTATCCCTGCAATTCAATGATCTCTCTCTCCTACATCTGAACTTGAGAAGTCCCATACAGTGCACCTGGAATGGCAAATATTTTCAACTTGCGTGCCTACTCTAATTTATTATTTACAGAAATTAGGAGCACTGAGTTAAGGATTCCTAAGCCAAGTCCACACTCAGGGAGGAAGAGTTCTGCTAATGTTTAGTGATGTCTACCATAGGTGCAGACTAGGATTCTGGTAGGATGCATGTCCCCAAAACCCTGATGCAGCCTCTATCAAATTTACTGCTTTACCATGTTTCTTCAAATCACTGCTGAAAGCTCTAATATCCAAGGGAATTTTATTAATTGATACATGTTCTTTAGCCCATCAACATAGTTGTAAATAGCTCTTTTAGAGATAGTTTATAATGCTATTTTTACTTACAATCGTATATCAATTACTTTTATCCTTTTTTATGCCTCCTCACCTTTCTTTTTCTATTTTTTTTTAAATACAAGTTCTTATTTGATTTTGCCTAAATAATTGAAACAGTCTCAGCAATTTCCTTATCTCATCTTTCCACACTTTGGTTCATCCTACACACAGTGGCTTCCTGAAACACAGTTTAGATCCTATTGTTGACTGCCTGGAAACCAGAGTCTATGCTAAGCATGGGAGATAGATGCTATGAGGGTTCAATGCCTACTCTCAGAAATTCGGGTGCAGAGGAAAAGACCAACATGTAAACAGATGGTTATGGTACACTGAAAAATCTCTACCACAGTGCTCTTATCTATAAAATAGAAATGACAATTGTCCATACTTCCCAGAGCATGGAGAGGATTAAATGAGTTATAGCTAACAAAGCGCTTAGCATATGGTCTGCCACACAGTAATCACATAATGAAAACTAGCCATTAATATAATTAACTCCCAAGTGCCAAATAAGTACAGTGTTATAAACTATGATTACTCAACTTTCAAGGATAGTGAATTTAAATCAAGCCACCTAATGAGTAAAGAAATCTTGAACAAAGCCCAAACTCTGAAGTCTGTTTACCCAGATCTCTCATAAGGATTATGATTTTCCAAGTAAAATAAAATACATTCTTTTAATTTTATCATCCATTTCCAATATGCTTTTGAAAATGTTTCTATGATGAATTTCAGCAGATGATTCACATTTTCTTCTCACTCATGTGAAGAAGAAAATAATAATGACATAATCCCCATATTCTATCATACAATACTATGCCCTATAATTCTTGCCAGCATTCACAGCTCAGTTTTTTCCTCTTCTAACAGTCATACATATTTATTGGCATAAATACATAAAAAGAAATCTTTACTTCAACAAAATGAATTATAAATATTATATGTAAAAATAATAACTACAATGAAAGGGCAGACAGGAAAATAAGACCCAAAACTCCTAATACCCTGAAGATTTGAAAAATAAAATTACATTGTGCTTTTCTGAATCCCAAAGATAATCTCTGAAAGTATCCCAAAGAAAACTTATAGGATATGGATAAGAATCAAAAACTATCATCCATTTCCAAACATGCCCAGAAAAATATGTTCTCTACAAGCTGCCAAGATAAATGCAAAACAGAGGGTTTTTTTTAATCACACATTATAGCTTTTCAGATATGTCTTATAATAATTTTTTTTAAATAGGCTACCCTTATAAAATGAATGCAGTACAATGGGGTAGAAACAACAGAATGCAAAAAAACTGTGTTCTGATGTGAGCACCATATATAACTGGCTGTGTGATTCTGCTCAGATACTTAATCTTTTTGGACTCTGGTGTCCGAAGCTATAAAAGTTAGGGATGTCATCTATTCTTGCCTGTCTCAGGAAGCTGTTATTGAGGACAATAACCAGCATTTGTGCAGCAATCTAAAAACTACCTATTTCCTCACAAATATTTTATTTAGTTTCTATAACAACCCTGTGAACTGGGTATTATTATTATTACTATCATTATATTATTTTGATAAATGAAGACACTGTATTTCAAATAATTTTTAACCAGCCTGTCTAAGGTCAAAGTAAATGGTAAAGCAAGGACTTCTAATCATCATGTCCTCAGCATCCCTGTCACATAGTAGCCATTCAGTAAACATCTGACAAACTGAGGGGAACCAAGATATCATTGTGGGAGGTCTTGACACCAAAGGTCAGCTAGATAGACACTAAATTCTATAAAATACGAGGTTTCTAGATATTTTGGATGACATAACAAAGAGGAAGTGAACTTGACGTGGCTCGATCTGTGGATTTGCTTCATTTATTTAGGAATCTGTCTTTCTCACCAACTCTTAGTTGTCCTTCCTTCTATGTTGGTTTTATTCTCAAATGCTTCTATTCAAATGATAGAAAAGATTGCTGATCTTGTCCTTGATGATTTGACCTGGTCTTTACAGTTAGCAATCCCAGAGAGATAGGAATTATCTCTTTCCTGAGAGTTTGAATGAAAGTCCTAGAGAAGGTGACAAATAGTGTGTAACTTGGGTCATGTGCTCACTTCTGAACCAAACACTGAGGCAAAAAAAAAAAAAATAGGGAACTATTTTTTTTCCATCCCTGTGATGGGAGATGAAAGAAAGTCAACTGTACCCAGAAGCTGAAGCAAGACCCCACAAGCCCAGGGGTTTTACTACAGAAGTAGAGGGAAAGGGAGAATGTGCTAGATGAACAAAAATTCTAACTACCGGAGTTCACTTCCATTCTTCTCATAGCAACCAAAGTTATTTTACTTTATTCTTTTTAAGTTAAATCTTTTTAAGCTTAATTTTCTTCTGCTTTAAATCTTTCTATGGCTTTCTATGACTCTTAGAATAAAATTCAAAATCACCCAAATGGCTCAAAGGCCTTCATGTTCTCAGCCTACCTCACCAGACTGATTTTCACATCCCTCTTCCTTCAATCTCTATTCCAGAAACCCCCGCCTTTTGCCTGTTTCTTTAACAACACATCATGCTTTCTCAGAATTCGGGTCCTTTCCATTGGCTGGACATACTCACAATCTTCCCCTCGGGGGTGTCTAGTCATTTTTAAAGCTCAGCTCAGACACTCCTTCCTTTTTATTTATTTTATTTATTTTTTTTTTTGGCCACTAGTTTGTTTTTTTTTTGAAACATTTAAATTTTTATTTTATTATTAGTTTCCAGTATACAGTACATTAGTTAGAAATTTATATAGTTTATGAAGTGCTCAGACGCTCCTTCCTTAATGAAGTCTTCTTGACTCCCCAGATTAGGACGGATTCCCTCGGTTAACTTCACTCACAGTACCTCATTCATAGCATGTCTCAAGTATAATTATGTAATCATTAAAATAATTATTGCTTACTCTCTGATCTCTCCCATTAGAATGTAAGCTCCATAAAGGCTGGGGCTTATTATCTCAGTCACCACTCTAGTCCTAGCAGCTAGCTGAGTGCCTAACAGAGAGAAAGCACTCATTTTTTCCCCCTCAATAAATGAATAAATTTGGTGAGGGACCAGAGAAAGCTAATAAATTTGATTTTTGACAGACTGAATCTGAAAGCATGACAAGGCAAGAAGTTAGATAGTTGTAAGTGTGGGAATTCCATGGCGAATTGAGACCAGTGTTCTGTGGGACTAATGTCGTTCCAATACAGAACAAATATCTAAACGTCAAAAACATATGCTGCTTTCCCAAATAAAGATTTATTTCCACTCAGGTGCTATGAGTTGATGAATCTGAGTATAAAAGATCTAGTCCATTCTGGAAGTATTTACTGTCTGCAAACATAGCGCTTTACTTAAAAGCTTGACCCAAACTGAAGGGCCAACCACAAGAAAGCAAAAGAGGGAGAAAAAATATTGCGGACAGAAATCTGAGGTAATTTTAGTTTTATTTACCCAGGTCATTCACCTTAGAAACTGAAGTTAGATTTAGAGATTTTTTCAATTTATTCAAACAGCTTCTGCAAGGGCTACATTTTCTGCCATCCTGTTTCTTGGTAAACAGCTTTTAGAGATGTTAAAAGGGCAGAATTTCTTTCTGTGTCTTACTCAACATCATCTTCTCCTCCAGACCCACTCTCTGCTAAACACAAAAGTTTTGCTTGTTTGGGGTTATTATGAGCTTAAGAAGTACTTCTTACAGAGTACTAAAGGGTGTTTCTTCATTTTCCTTCCTAGGGTGTGTGCGGCAAAGGAAGGGAAAGAAAAAATAAAACTATACCGCAGCTAGATTCTTATTCAAAAACAGTTCAACGATCACTTTTTCTTAATAATATTTAACAGCAAGTGGCTAGAGGTCTACAAAGTTCAGGTATGTCAGTGCTTTAATGAAGAAAAATAAGATGTATTTTCAAAAAACAATTTTACTTATAAAATATAGATATCTGGCAATTTTTAAAAATATCAAATATTGAAACCTAAAGGAAAAAATGATGAGGATAAAAAGGCATAAGAAAAAGGAAACAGCTGTGCTTTAGCTTTACTCTAAAGTTCAACCAAGCTCTTACTAAATTCATAGTTTATGTTGTCAGCAGCAAATGAAAAAAACCTTAGGACAAGGAAAGAAAAGCAGATGTGAAACCCTTCAGAGGGGTTGAGCTGGAAGGAAAAGAAAGAAGAGGCCTTCTTTGAAGCTGAGTTTGGACTTCAACATCTTTTCACAGCTTATCCTTCAAAACTTTTCTCCCTACAGAGACGCACTTCTTGCAAACTACATTTCCAAAGAGAAACAGAAGAATAAAGATTTAACTTGAGCTGAGAAATAGGCGAATTGCTCAACCACTTGCTACTCGCCTTCTCCATGTTGGACTGTTGTATTCATCCCTCTTTCCTGGCTCTTTTGCTGAACAAAGAAGGGGAATCTCACAGGATATTGAAGACTGGACAATCATCATAAGCACATGGTAAGTGTGCACAGCCTAAAGCTTCAAAAATGGAGCTAGGAAATACCATGTTAACAAGGCCTGTACAGGGCTAGAGGGTTTTTTAAGTGCACTTGATTAGTTCTTCATTTTTCCAAACCCTCCCTTTGTCTACTCAGTAATGTCTAAAATTCCAAGCTTAAAAAAAGCATATTTTGTGGAAGAAAAAGCACATTCGGACCCTTAAAATTGTTCAGTTTTGACTGTATAGGCTTGGACCCATTTGTGAGGATGGGGAATTTGTGAAGGGCCAAGAAAAAGGGTGTAGAAGATTATGCTAAGAGTAGAAAAGAACAAATCTCCTTGTATCTCTGCTGTTGAATCTGAAGGATGATACTGCAAAGGTGAGACTATACTCTGAGATGTCAGTGTTAACTAATGTTAATACCTCATTCACACATAATTGAGATTAAAATGTCTAGGTGGTGCAATTATTGCTATATAAAGAAGCAGCTTCCTCTGGAAATTATAACTCCATTCCTCATTCCCCCAAAAGCTAAAATTTCTCTTGGTTTCACACATTAAAATAATGCCAACAAGGGTAATTTGAAAGTGTTGTGTGTATTATATACATACCACTATGGACTGAATTGTATACCCCCAAAATCTTATGTTGAAGCCCAAATTTCCAATGTGATGGTGATGGGACTTCTAGAAGGTAATTAAGGTTAGATGAGGTCATGAGGGTAGGACCCTAATCTGATAGGATTAATGTTCTTTGAGAAGAGATGACAGAAAGCTTGCTGCCTCTTTCCTCCGTGTGAAGACACAGCAAGAAGGCAGCCACCTGAAAGCCAGAAAGAAGGCCCTCACCAGGAACCTAATCACCTGTCACCCTAACTTTGCAGTTCCCACCCTGTAGAACTGTGAGAATTAGACTGCTGTTGCTGAAGCCTCCCAGTCTATGGTATTTTGTTATGCCAGCCCAAGAAGACTAATCTATATACTAATGTGCATCATATACATATACAACGATTCACAAAATTGCATCCATCCCACAGGAATAACTTGAATGTGTGAAGCTATGTGCATAAGAATGCTCATTGCAGCAGTTGGTTAATAGCAAAGAAAAGGAATGACATTGTATTAGCTTCCTAGGACTGCTATAATAAAGTATCATGAACATATGATAGTATTTCTCGATGGTTTAAAGCAACAGAAATGTATTATCTCACAATTCTGGAAGCCAGATGTCTGCAATCAAGGTGTAAGCAGGATCACACTCTCTCTGAAATGTTTAAATAAACCAAACAGTTGGGTTTAAGGGAATTCTTCCTTGACTCTGTCTGGCTTCCGGTGGTTTGCTAGCAATCTGTGGCATTCCTTGGCTTGTAGATGCAGCACGTTGATCTTCCGCCTTCACATGGCATTTTCCTTTTATATCTGCATATCATCTTCCCTCTGTACTTGTCTGTTTTCTGTGTCCCAATTTCCTCTTTTATAAGGACACTAGTCATGTTGGATTAGGGCCCATCCTAATGACCTCATTTTCACTTGTTGACCCTAAATAAGGTCACATTTTGAGGTACTGCGGTTTATGACTTCAATGTATCTCTTTTGAGGGGGATAATCTCATTCAACCCATAACAAACTCAAAAGTCCATCAATAGTGAAAAATGGAATTCTACATCCCTATAACGAACAATTCTATCATCATAAAAAGAGAGAGGGAGATATACTGACCTGGAAAAATATGTTGTCTGGGATATATTATTAAACGAAAAAGGTGAGCATTTCAGACCAATATGTATAACGTGGTCTAAAATGCTGTGGAACCTTTATCTGAAACCTGGACTTTTGTCCTGATGCACCATTTGGAACAAAGCTCCCCCAAATGTTTAATAGTAAATTGGAGAGACGGTGGGATTGGAGGACAAGAGAGGTACTTTCACTCTTTTTTAAATTATACTTTCTATTTTGAGACAATTATAGATTCATGTGCAGTTGCAACAAATAATATAGAGACCTTTACACAAGTTTCCCTACTGGCAACATCTCATAAAAATATAGAACAATATATAACCAGGATATTGATACTGATACACTCAAGAAACAAATCATTTCCATCACCACAAGGACCCCCCACCATATTACCTTCTTATAGCCACCCTCACTCCACATCCCATACCTTCCTCACTCTTGGCAAACACTAATTTTTTTTTTCATTTCTGTAATTTTCTCATTTCAAGAATTTTATATAAATGGATTTCCACAGTAAGTAACCTTTTGGGATTAGCTTTGGTTTATTCAAACATAATTCTCTGTATTTTCATCCAGGTCATTGCATGTATCAATAGCTCATTCTTTTTTAAGTCTGGAGGTACCACAGTTTGTTTAATAATTCACCTGTGCAGGAACATCTCTAAGTTGTTTCCAGTTTGAGGTTGTTATGAATAAAGCTTCTATAAACATCTGTCTACAGAATTTTGTGTGAATATAAGTTTTTGTTTCTCTGGGATAAATGCCTATGACTACAATGAGTGGGTCATATGGTCATTGCATGTTTAGTTGTTTAAGAAACTATTATATTGTTTTCAAGGAAAATCATTCCACTTTACATTTCCATCAATAATTGCATGAATGATCCAGTTACTTGTCATTTTCTTCAGTATTTGGTGTTTTCTATTTTTTATTTTAGCCATGCTGATAGGTATACAATGGTACATCATTGTAGCTTTGATTTGCATTTTTGTAATGGCAAATGATGTTGAACACTTTTTTCATGTGTTTATTTACCACATATCCTCTTCAGTGAGATGTCCCTTCATGTCTTTTTGGAGTGTGTGGGTTTTTGCTGTTGGATTTTTAAATACTAGCCCTTTTTTTGAATATGTATTTCACAAATACTTTCTCATACTCTGCTTCTCTTAAAAGGGCCTTTTGCAGAGCAAAAGTTTTTAATTTTTTAATGAAGTCCAATTTATCAATGTTGCCTTTTATGAATTTTACTTGTGGTTTCAAGTCTAAGAACTCTTTGTCTAGCCAAAGAATTAAGAGCTAAAAACTCTGATCACAGAGATATTCTGTTTTTTTTTTTCTAGAAAATGTTATGATTTTACATTTGACTTTTATTTTATAGTCTATTTGGAGTTAATTTTTATATAAGGTTCAAGACTTAGACCAAGGTTCCTTCGCCTCCCACCCCCGACCCCGTGGATGTCCAATTGCCCCAGCACCATTTTTCGAGAAATCAATTTTCCTGGCTGTGGATGGGAGGAGGAGGAGGACAAGGACAAGGAGATGGTAGAGGGGATTTCTAAGGACAAAGGAGAGGCCTGGTCATTCAGGCTTGCCTTGTCAAGGGCAGGAGACCTGGGTGGTTATGTAATGGTCCCTGTGACCCTAGGACAGGACTAGGTAGGTGACAAGGTGTGGGAGGGCCCCCTACATCCCTAATCATTCTAGTCAATGTTACACAATTACCTCCATCAATAAAAACATAATTTAGATAATGGGTCATTTTCTACCTTCACTCAAATTTAGTCGACAAATTCTTATCCTATATAGCTCAAAAATTCCTTCCAGCATTATAGTTATTTATTTTATAATTATTTATCTGTAGTAAGTGATCTTTGATTGGCCTCCCAAATCATGACACAACATTTTCAAAGATTTTTCCTGTCATTTTTGCCTAAACCAAAGCACAAGTAGAAAGCACTTCAATAATCTGATTGACAGTTTAATTAAGCACTTGGTTTCTTAAATGAGTTTTAGAGATGTGCTGTGGTTTTAAATTAATACTTCCGACTAAGCCATCACATACTTTTAAAGATTATATAAATTCTAGCACTTTGCAAGCACTTGAAAACTAGTGAAACGATTTATGTTCTAGGATTTATGTTCTAGTATTAATTTATGTTCTAGTATTAAACAAATTTGAATTTTGGATTTTATTGTCACAAATTGTATGATTATATTTGTAATTTCTTCTGAAAATCCAACACTCAAAATGAAAAAATATATAGGCTTAATTCTGTTACCTTGGCCAAATTACATAAACTTAAAAAAAAATCTGTAATTTTCTCTTTTTAAGAATAGGAATAATAACCTCACATTACTCTGTCTCACACTCTGTGTGTCTCACAGAGTGAGAGTATGTACACTATTACAGGCAAGAAGTTTCCTTCCCTTACCTACTTCTGTTTTAAGGTATCACAAATCAATCAAGATTCAGAGAATAATCTACCCCAGAATATTTCTCCACAATGGAAAAAACAGCAATATTTTTGGGAGAAACTCATGAAACACAGACCTTAACTAAGAGATCAAGAGAAGTTCATTACTAAAAAAGACATGTCAAAAATATGTGTACTCTGAAGTGATATACAGAGAAAGATGCAAAATCACATCTGGGATATTCTTGCAAAAAATGCAGAATCTCAATCTAATCTTGATACAACATCAGACAAACCCCAAATGAGAGGCATTCTCCAAAATAACTGACCAGTACTCATCAGCAATCTCAAAGTCACTAAACACAAGGAAAGAATGAGGAACTGTTATAGATTGTAGAAGACTCAAGCGACAACTAAATTTGGTATAGCATCCCAAAATAAAAAAAAAATCTTAGGGTGAAAACTGGTAAAATTTGAATAAGTTTTGTTAATAGTTTTGTAGCAAGGTAGTTTTGTAATTTTGATAAAATTATACAATGGTTATATAAGTTATTAACATTAGGGGAAGCCAGGTGAAGTATATACAGGAACACCCTATCTTATATTCATAGTATTTTTTAAGTTTAAAATTATTTACAAATAAAAAGTTTAAAAAGAAGTACCAGAGAACACATTTCTATCATATATATGATATATATATATATCATATATATCATAATATGATAAACAGAGAACAAATTTTTATCATACATATGTATATATACACACACACATATGTGTGTGTATGTATATATATATATATATATATATAGAGAGAGAGAGAGAGAGAGAGAGAGAAAGAGAGAGAGAGAAAGAAAGAGAGAGAGAGAGAGAGAAAGAAAGAAAGAAAGAAAGAAAGAAAGAAAGAAAGAAAGAAAGAAAGAAAGAAAGAAAGAAAAGGAGAGAATGAGATTCCAATTGCTATGGACCAAATTATATTCTCTCAAAATTCATCTGTTGAAGCTCTAACACCCAAAGTGATGGTATTTGGAAATAGGGCCTTTGAGGAGTAATTAGTTACATGAGGTCATGAGGATGGGGCCTAATCTGATAGGGCCTGTGTCCTTATAAGAAGAAAATCCCTGACCCCACCCCACCCCCAACTCCTGGCCACTCCCACCCTCTAAGCATGCCCAAAAAAGAGATCACATGAGCACACATCAAGATAGCAGGCATCTACAAGCCAGGAAGAGAGTTCTCACCCAACTATAGTGGCACCCTTGATTATGGACTTTTAGCCTCCAGAACTGTGAGAAAATAAATCTGTTTTTTAAGCTACTCAGTCTAAGGTATGTTGCTATGGTATCTCAAGCTAACTAACACACCCATTAGGCTACAAATTGATCATTTATATATCAAAGAACTTTCACCATAATTCAAATCTAAAATAATGTTCTATATATCTCAGTTATTTCCTAAGGTGTTGCCTTTTATTGGATGTAACTATGTTACTACTGAAAAATGGAAACTTATTTGGTTCTAAATTTCTACTTCTAATCTGTCTTTAATGGGTAATTGGTATGGTCCTTGATGTACACTAAATTCTCATTATAGTAATTCTCCTAATAATATTCTTTAGGCCATCTGATGTACAGCGCAAAATTACTTAAAGGGAGGTGTGTTCGAATAAGGAAGTATAATTTTGAAGTAATTAAAAATAAATTTCAACTGGATTTTGTTGCAAACTCATTCTTATAAAAACAAAAGTAGTTTGGGTTTTAATCAAAATTTATGTGCTCCTCAGCATATGCAAAATTCAAGTCATATGTCAATACAGAAAGAAAATCCAAGTTTATTAAGTATCTACTTCATATTTTTGCTAATTGAATGCACATACTCCCATATTCATGTCATACAGGCCATATAACTTCCCTGTCAGCAAGCAAGGTCATAGGCAACAGTTTAGAAAACATCCCCCAGTCGGACGAGAAAGCCAGTACTGCAGATTAATTAATTTATTAATCACCCCCAGGATCTCAGAGACATGCTCACCTGACTGAAGTGAAATTGAGCTGATTCATAAACTCATTGTCATTATATCCAATCTGCTGCTAAGCCTTAACATTGTCATCAACTTTGTATGCACAGCAGACATGTGAACTTCTGTAGCTAGAACAGTTCTGTAGCTAGAATAATCACCACTAAGTAAATGAGGAAAAAAGACAAACATATTGGCAGGGGTATTCTAATGGCACCAACATCCAGTATCAATTTTCTGCCTTTAGTACTAGCTCGTGTATGGTGACCACAAGACCAAGCATGTGAAAAAGATGGTGTTCCTGCACCATTGATCAGTAAATGCAAGCCCAGTTCAAAGAGCAGCTAGAGAGAGCACTCAGCACTTTTGTAAGAGAACCGGATTATTTACTCCAGGCTTACATGAGGACAGACTACTGGAGCTTTATCTAAATACATTTTTTCAGCATAATAATGGATTCTTATTTCCATTGCTGCCTCTGCAACTGAGAGAATTGAGAACCACAGACTAATTTGTGATCATTATCTGTATGTTTCTGTAAAGAGTGGTAAAGTGCTTATTATGAAGAATGCAGCTAAAATGCCCATATTAGCATTTACAGCGGGAGACATACCCTTCCTTATCTCTTCATTTGTGGTTTACCAGTTATCTTTTTACCTCCTAGTGACTCAAAGTTGTATCAACAGCTAACATCTGAGTGTTGCTCTTTCCTACATTCAAGATAAGCAGCTCTAAAAATGTGAGCCAATGAAAACAAGGCAAGATCTGCATTTTTCAACTTACACGGTTAGCTGAGACTTTTTTGAAGTCTTTTTTCATCTTGACATTAATAATGACAACAAATTAATGAATTGATAAAAGAAATGTAATATTAAAAAAACAACAAAAAAAGGAAAATACTGTAAAAATGGAATAAACATAGAGCTACTACAATAAAATGAAAGTATCTTGAAGAGACAATATCAAGAAGGCAGTGGTTATAAGTGCATTTATACTTGGCCTGGAAAATTTGAAACACAGATGGAAACAAGTTGAGAAGAGAAAGGCTGGTGTGAGATGATTCGAAGTAGTCTGTGTTCAAGTCAGTTTTGATGATTCATACTACACAGTACTAAAACTTATTGGAAAAAGTATTTAGATGAATAAAACATTTTTCTTACATTTATGTTTGTTAATATAGAAAATAACGATTTGTAAAACAAGACTATCTTTTGTTTTAATATTGATTTTAAAGCATAAACTAGTTTGTATTACTGTGGAAATGAGAACAGTACTTAAGGGGGCATTCACAACTGAATGATCATACTCGCTAGGCAGGAAAGAATAAAATGGCTCGAATTGCAAAGTGACTTACACTGACATATTAGTGAGAAATATCCTAAAGTTCACCTTTCCAGTTTTGCGATAGATAAACTCCAGATTTTGCTTTTCGGGCACGTTGCCCATAAACCATTTGGCAGCAGGGGGCGCTCTTTTGTTAAAATCCGAAGTTCTTTTTTAAAAAGCTTTTAGGGCATATTTAAAGTATTTTTAGAAAGCATATTAAGGCAGTATTTAAAGTATTATTTTTAAATAACAAGAGTCCACTTGAACTTTGAGTTTTAAGGGAGAAGAATGTCAAAGTAGAAGATCTATGAAGTATAACGTATGAAATCTGTGTTTTTAGCATGTACTTAGCTCTTCTGAATAACATTTATTAAGGACCAACTAGGTATAAGACACCAACATACACTTCTAGCAGTCATCCCTAGATATTGTTACAGGAAGGTGTGGGCGCTTTAAGGGCCGACTTTTAAAAAATAAAATTAATGAATTAAAAGTGACCATATTTATCCCACTCAAAAGTATTCACTGTTACAGATTACACCTAAAATGTTTGGAACGAACAGCAGAAACAGTCCCTATTTTTTGGTTCACATCTTGAAGAGATAAATGATTTTATAACAACCGATTATTAATATACAACAATGTCTGCATATTTCTCCTGCCCAATGAATGGCAAAATTCTCTCGACAGAATTCTCGTGCCTCTGCGCTCCACAACATCGGTTGCTTCCAAGACTCCAAAGTGTGGTATTTCTCTCCCTCTCCGACGGTCGTCGACACCACCTCCGTCCCGAGAGCGAACCAATTCAGGTCAGGGTCAAGTTGCTGAACATTTTCAATCGCTACTAGTGTTTTCTTCTCCAAGAGCCGCCATGGGGAACGTTTCTGCATCGCCACTTCGTATTAGCTAATTGGTGCATTACACACACACACACACACACACACACACACACACACACACACACACACACACACACACAGAGCCTTAGAGTAAAACCGGGAGGAATCACACATCTTGCATTTTCCGAACCTTCCTTGTTTCGTTTTCAACTTAACGAGGTTTTACTACTGATCATGTAAAACCCTTTTTGAACACCCCGAGTCGCAAGTCATTGGACAGGGCTCTAACTGCGTGACCAAGTCTCACGTGGTGCCTCTGCGAGCCACCCAGAGCGTTTGCTCGGGTGAACCCCTTAAAACTTTGCCTTTTCTTTCTGCAGAAAGCAAAAACGATCCACAGTCTAAAAGCGCCGGCCTTCGGCTTGCCAAAACTGATCCTTGCGGGAGGCTGCAGGCGTCCAGAAGGACCGCCGCAGGACTCAAGACTTAAAAGGTCCCAGAGTTCAAACGACTGCGGACGCCGCCGCCGCCGCCGCCACCGCTCGGCGCTCGCCACCCCGCGGTCCCCGCCCGCGGCTCCGCGCGCCGCGCGCCTGCTGAGGGGGAGGGGCGCGCCCGGCCGAGGTCGCCGCCCAGTTGAGCAATCGGACTATGCACACAAGCGAGGTTGCGGGGACCAATCGGAGGCCGCCTCTGCAGTGACGCGCGCTCCCCGAGCCCGTAGTATTTATAGATCGTATTTAAAGAGCCCTTGGGAGTCTCCCCGGGCTCCACTGGGCGGCGACGGCGGCGGACTGCGGTGCTGCAGTTAGGCCCGCGCGCGAGGTGGCGGGGCGACCGCTTGCTGGTCCCTTCCCTGGGGGGGGGGGTTGCTGGGCGTGGGGAAGCGTCCGAGCACGTTCCATGGTGGCTTTTACCCACTTCCCAGCTCGGTTCTCGGAAAGGGAGAGGAGATGGTGCAGCTTCAACAATAGTTTTGCTTAAAACAAAGCCACGGATCTGGAATCAGAAAAGCTAGGACGGGGTGGGGTGGGGTGGGATGCAGCGAGAGCCGAAGGTTTGAACCGACCCCGCCCCAGCCCCACACTTGAGCCACCAGCGGACGCCGTTTCCTGGAGCTGGGCTGAGCGTAGAGGCAGCCTTCCTGGGGGGAGGGGAAAACAATACCGCCTGAAAAGCCAAAAGTCGTGGAATTTGGGGGGCGGGGTTGTTGGAGCAGTTAGAGTGTATTCGTGGAAAGTAAATTGCAAGATAGTGGCAGTGATTATCTTGGCGTTAGGTTGATTGATCTTTACTTCCCAGCCTGCGAACTGCACACTGCAATGCGAAAGCAGGAAATGCATTACGTCAGGAGAGAGAAGAGACCCAGATTGCAACGGTTGCATCTGCAGGCTGACTTTCTACCTCTCTCATACCCCCCACCACTCCGCACCCTTTGTTTTCTTGGGAAGCTTCGTTGGCGGTGGCCTCCAGCACTGGGTGCTGCCCTGGCGCGGAGCTGCGGGGGTTCACGCAAAGGGGCAACGCTGTTGGTGTTCTGGGACCTCCTGACCCGAAGCTCCAGCTGTGGGCCACCACACGTTGTCCTCCCAGGCGAGGTCCTTCGGAGTCACAGCTAATTTTAGAGATCACGCCACGTTTAGGTGAATTAACCGAATTCGGGGAGGGCGTGTGGAACCGTGCAAAGAGCTCAGCTGCGGGTCTAATTTAGCGCGCCAGCTCATGTCAACTCCAAGAAAGCGTTGGTGTGGAAGCGTGGGGAGAAATCCCAGAAGTGTGGACTGGATGAATTCTCAATACCTTGTTAGGGATCTAATTTCTCAGTATTGAGGGACGTGGTCACAAAAAAAACTTGTTCTCTGTCCCGGACCCGTCTCTGAGGCCTTGTCACTGCTCCTTAGAAATCTCTTGAGGACCAAGGTGAAGCAGAATATTGTAAATTAGTACATTTAGTCTCCTGGAAAATGTTGAGTTTGACTCTATGCTCACCTGCTCTGCTGCTCCCTCCCTCCCGGGTTCAGGGTTCTTAACAAAGTAACCTTAGTAACCAGTTCTAGGCTTGTGCCTCACTCCACCCCTGGGCAAAGCTTAACACAAAAAAAGGTGGCGACAATGGCTAATGATTACTGTTCTGTGCCAGGCATAGTGCTGAGGGCTTTGTCAGCCTTTATCTCATTTAGTTCTCACAATTGCTGGAGGTGAGGTGAGTACTATTATCCTCATTTTAGAGATGAGGAAATCGATTCTGGGAATCTGTGTTCATCAAGCTGGGAGGAAGGAAACCCAGGCAGTCTGGCTTTCAAGCCCACACTGTTAACCTCTTTTTGTGCACTAATTCTGTGGGAGAGGGGAGATGACTGGCTAGGGGAACCTCCAGGCTCACCTACATCACACCAAGAAGGCAAAGGCCTTCATCCATCACTGCTATCCTGTGGGCTGCAATAAACCTAGTGTTGGTTAAACATAGTGACAGGGGGCATGTTTAGTCCCCTCACATAAGAGGTTTCAAGAAAACCCAAGTTATTTCAGCCAATTTTCTCATTGCCTGTGTTTTTTACAGTCATTTAGTGATTAAACTTTATGTAGCACGTCACTCCTAGCTAAGGCCATTGGGTAATGTCAGATCCTGTTCTCCCCATTAAACATACAGGGAACCTTAAGAACTGAGTGAGTTACCATGTAAGTAAGAGGTGAGGCTATGTACAAGGCTATGTACAAAATTAGCTGATAGCCTGTCAAGGTAAAATGAGTCCTGTCTTTGCTTTCTCCTTTGGTGTCTTCTCTCCCATCACTAGCATCTAAGCAAGAGAGAGCCAGGAAAAGAAAACTGCCTGTGGTTTGGAAAACTGTGCTTAGCGTCTGAGAAGGGCAGTTCAAACCAGGAAAGGTTTAGGGGGAGGGGTTTTGCAACTGTTTGTATAACCACAGTTGTGTAAAATAGAAACAAGTGATTTGAAAGCCAATCACGTGATAGAGGTTGAAGCCCAGTTTTTCTCATCAGTAAAATGGAGTTAACCTGCTACCCCTCTGCTAATAGTCTTGCTCTCTACATTCTCTTCTGCTGCCTCCTCTTCCTCTTCTAGTACTTTATGAAGATGCTGGGGTTTCTCAAAATTTCCCTCCTAGACCTCGTCTTTTCTTTCCTAACACATTCTTCCTGGATGATTTTACCTAGGTCATGTCTTCTGTTACCATTTGAAGTTTATTTCTCTTGCCCAGGTCTCTGAGCTCCAGAACTGTGTATCTGATTGTATACAGAATGTCCCCTCTTGGACACCTCAGACTTAAATGTTTCAAACTGAATTGCTCATCATCTGTCTCCCAGCCACCTCTGATCAAACTTCTGTTCTGCCTCTGTATATCTTCTCCTAGTTTTTCAAGTCAAAGCCTGGCTAATTCTACCTTTAACCAATACATCCAATTAATGGCCAGCTCCTACCATGGGTCAGGCTGTTAGCTGCCTCTGTCAGCCTCTAAAACCTTCTCCACTGTGCAGCTGTTACCCCTCGACTAATATCCTTCAGTGGCTTCCGTTGCCTTCAGAATGAAGCATGGCACAGTTACAAAGCCACTCAAAACAGGGTCCAGACCTACGTTTCTAGCTGTTCCTTTGCTTTCACTCCACCTTTCAGCCCTTTTTAAATGCTTTTAGTTTCTCTGATGGTACCAATTCTTTTGTTGTTTCTCTGAATGTTGAACATTCAACATTCCTAGAATGTTGTTGTACCATGTCATCTCATCCTCATGTTCCTTATTCTGACTAGCAGCTCCTACTCCTTCAGTGCTCATTGTATGTCACTTGCTCCAGAAAGCTCTTGGCCTTCCACCCAACTCCACTCTAAGTGCTCCCTCAGCTCATTCAAAGAACTGTCTTCCCACCATGGCACCCATGCACTGAATTACTTTTAACTTTGCTGAATCAGTGTCCTTACTCATGTGAAAGCGGGGGTACATCCAAATCATTGGGGATGTTCCATCAACCTGCACCCCCAAAACCCATCCACCCTTACTACTCCCAGTCAGCCAGGAGTGTGCCCTGAGCTGAAAATCATAACACAATGAGCACCTGCTACTGATGATAGTGGGCTGTATCCGCCCAGGGTGTTAGGATTGAAGAAAGGTGGGGAACTGCCACACTCGACTGGTAGCTCCACAGGAAAGGGATGTTATCTCTTCTATTCACCATCACTTCCCTTGTGTGAGACACACAGTAGGAGAAACTCAGGAAGCACTTGTACTGTTTACCAGGGATGTGAGGATTAGATAAAGTATATACAGGCATACCTCGAAGATATCATAGGTTCAAGTCCGGGCCACTGCAGTAAGGCAGGTGTAGCAAGTTATAATCTTTTTGTTGGAGGAGGGTCTTGCCTTCAATTTGTAAAAAACACATCTGTGAAGCACAATAAAGCAAAGTGCAATAAAACAAGATATGCCTGTATTTTGAGTCCCCGTGACGTAATATGTATTGAGTAAATTTGGATTGTCTTCCTCCACTTGCTAAAATGAAGCTTAACAGTCACCATATGATGCTTTCTGTCATCCTTGTCAGTTTTTATTACCCAAGTAGGTGAAACTGAAAGATATTTGTAGTAGGTTCCTAGAGCCTTGCTATATCACTACAGCTGTTGTTTTTTTTTTTTTTTAATACCTTATGAAACCTGGGCCAGATTTTTGACTGATACTCCGTTGTTTGTAAGGAAACTGTCACATTTATTGTTTTTCTGCTGGTGTGTTTTTTGTTAGTTTTTAAGGAGAAACATGCCTCCCAAATCCTTTTGGGAGGAGAAGCCTTCTTCAGAAAAGTAATTTTATTCAAATTGTTCTTGAAGAAGTAGTACTGAAGCTCAGGAGGAGTCAAGACTGAAGGTAGAAAGGTGTAATCTGGAAGCAAATGACAGCCATGTCACTTCACTCAGTCTGGGCAGGACTCTGCTGGAAAATGGATGGCTGTGTGGTATAAATGGCCTGGGAGAGTTCTACCCAAAAGAAAGCAAGATACAGCTGGCTTTGGAGTCAGATCTGGATTTGAGTTTGGCTATGTGGCCTTGGTCAACTGCACAGTTAGTTCCTCTGAGTCCCTCTTTGTTTTCTTCCTTGGTAAAATAGGATTCTATTTGTCCTACAATATATCCCCACTGGTCATCAAAATCAATACGGTATATTTGCAGAAATACTTTCTAAGGTGTAAATGTAAATAACTATATAAAAACAGGATATTATTAATATATAATTATGAATATAGGATATTAAGTTATGGGTTGGAAGTCAGCACAAGATGAAAAAGAAAGGGAATTTATATTTAGTGATCCTGCCAACTTCTGTTCCAAGTGCTTTATAGTGATTATCTCTTAATAGCATCAAAATCCTGCCCTCAAAAGGCTCAGATTCAGAAGGGTGACTAGGCACATATTAAAATTCACAATAGTATCTATGATAATGCAAAAATTGTCAAGTTGGAGCACAGATGAGGGAGCTGTTTATCTGCTATTCTCTTAGAGATGAGAGAGAATGGTGAGGGATACATAAAAAAAAATTGATGACATGGATACTCGGGCCTCGAAGAATAAACTAGGATAAAGAGACACATAAGGAGGGAAAAGGCCTGTCAAGTAGAGGGAGTAGTAGTGATAAAAGGATGGAGCTGGGAAAGTGTCAGCAAGTGCGGAGAAAGGTAAAGAGATGTGGTGAAAAGGGTGATGTCAGTGGGTAGAGACAAGGGTGAAAAGTAAAATGGAGACTGATGCTAAGAAGTAGGAATTTATTTTATAGGTATTGGTGAGTGAGATCCCAGGCCTTTTTTTTTTTTTTTTTTTTTTACCCCACTAAGGGGAAAGTGACAGGGTTAGATTTGTCCCTTTCAGAAAGGCAGCTGCATGGAAGCCAGACTGGAGATAAGGAGGCAAGTTAGGAAGTAATTGCAGTAGGTCAAACAAGTGATCATGAAAGCCTAGAACAGTGATTTTTGTATTATGGGTCACGACTCATTAGTGGATTTTGAAATAATTTTAGTAGGTCTCACCTGCATTTAGAAAAAATAGACTTAAATGGAAAAGAAAATATCAGAGTCTTACGTAATAAGAGGCAATGCTTTATAAAACTTCTATTTGATTTACTTGTTTGTTTTGCATAAACTTTCTGGGTAATTTGAATTTTTAACAAATTCACTTCTATAATAGATTTAAATCTTCAAAATGGAGAAGGTGGATTTATTTAAAATTTAGCATGTTTAGTTGCTTATTTTTCAACATAGGCACCATCATTTTGGATACAAAGCATGAGAGATCCTAAGTCATTAACGTAATTAATGTAGGGTTTATTACCTGGAAAATAAAAGAAAGAAATGAAGGGGAAAAAAGTGATTAATTACTAGATTGAAATCTTGAGTAAGTTTCCCGTTGGTTGCATTTTGAAAATTGTTTGTATCTTAGAAGTGACTTTATTAAAAATGGGAACTGCAGAACGCATATCCTGCATCACAATGCAAAATGTATTTCTTACCATGGGTCATGGTGAAAGAAAGTTTAAAAACAATGACTTAGAAGACTGGGGCAGTAGCTGTGGGGTGAGAAAGAAGGATCAAGATACAGGTATCCTCAGTCTTTAAAAGTTGGCTTTACACCATTTCGTTTCTGTGAATGTGAATGACCTGCATTAATACCTGTTTTCTCTAACTGAAAGAACCCAAAAAGGAGTTTCACTTTACAAAAAAAAAAAAAAAATGCAAAAAGCAAAACTAGTGTTCAGCATTTGTTTTGCAGCAACCATTGCAGAGGCAGTGCACATCCAGAGCAGAATGGCACCACTAAGCTCCTTCCTCAGAACAACACTTAGCATCAGATCACCATGGCTTTGAACTGAGTCTGTGAGCATCTGTGCATTATCTTCATCTATATTGTGCATCCGTTAGCAAGATGTGTGTTCTACAGTATCAAGAAAAGCCTGAGTGTTATGCTTAATGTGAAACTGGGCATAACTATTTTTGATATGATTTGATAGTTATATTTTGGATCTGGGAATGCTTAACGGATTTTTTCATATTGGTGGTACTGCTTCTTTGCTTCATGCCATTTCAGCTTATAAAATGTTTCATAGGAATGCTCCCCTTTTGGATGGCAGGGGAAATCTGTATTGGAGAAATTTCCGAGGTAATATTAAGGCTAATTAACTACAGGCATACCTCATTTTATTGAGCTTTGCTTTATTGTGCTTCACGAGTGTGTGTGTGTGTTTGTGTGTGTGTGTGTGTGTGTGTGTGTGTGGTTTTGTTTTGTTTTGTTTTGTTAACAAACTGAAGGCAAGACCTTCCACCAGCAAAAACATTACAATTCACTTTCTTGTGATAGTTTGTGTATTAGCAGTGGTCTAGAACTGAACCGGCAATACCTCCAAGGTATGTCTGTAATCGGATGTTGGGATAAAAGAGAAGGAAGTTCAGAATAACTCATGGTTGTTAATTTGGGCTGTCAGGGAACATGGGGGTATAGCTTCACTCACTTCAACCAATATCTCTTAACAGGAAGTACAGACACAAGGCAACTGAAGAAGGCCTTGTCTGGGCTTCTGAGCCACTTCACCTAGATGAAAGAGATTCATAAACAGGGTATGTTAATAAGACATGGTAAATTGAATCATAAAGGTATGCACAAAAATGCTACACAAGCCCAGAGGAATCCCAGTCGAAGTCGTCACAGAAGCTTTCTAGAGGAGATATCCTTGAGCTGAGAGTATTGAAGGTGAGTTATAGTCAGCCAGAAGTAGGTAGGTAAGAAGGAAACAATATATCAAAGATCAGAGAGGTAGAACAGCAGGATGTTTGTGTAGGAGTGGTTGTCTGCATGCATTTCTGTGCGTGGGTGTGTGAGCTAGTGTTATAAACTATTTGGTGTTACTATAACATTGAGAAGGCAGAGATAAAGTTGGCAGGGGTAAAGAGAGAGGTTGTGAAAAGCTTTTTTTGTCATTCTAAGGAACTTAGTTAGCTCTTACGTGAAGTGAAGACTGAAGGGATTTTTAAGGTTAGTAACAAGGTCACAATAAGGTGACTGTTTTAGCAAGCTTACCCTGATAGCAATGTGGAAAAGATCTTTAAAAGAACTAGATTGAAGATCAAGAGACTAGAAATAGGAATATTAGATTATTCCATGTAAGAGATGATGACCTGCATTAGGGCAGTGAGAAAGGGATGAAGAGAAATATAGAGCCCAAAATTGTCAAGGCGTGGTCACTCATTAGATATAGAGAACTCTATCAGTCAGTGTCATATCAGGAAAATAGAACATATGCCACTAAGTTACATAGAAGAAATGTAACATGGGGAACTATGTTAAAGGGTATTAAAAAATGAAAGGGCAAATAGGAAACAGTTGGAAACCTTGAGATTAGGAAGAGCAGGCTACTACCCCTAAGACTGGAGGGACCAAGAAACAGGTGATGTCATCAGAGTTCAGGAGCTGTGGCTGCCTAGAAGGAACTGGACCACAGAAGAGATTCAGTCACCTGAAGCACAAAGAGGAAAGAGATGCCCCCTCCTCTGTCTACTACTTTGTGGGCCAAACTGTGTGGCAAAACAGTGTGGGAAGTGTAGCTCGCCATGTTTGTCTTTTTTGCAAGGCAAAACAGAGGAAGGGGAGAAAATATATGGAGAATAAACAGGCAAATGAACAAAGGCACGAGAATAAAGGAGAAAATAGACTGATTCTTCCCTGCTATCTTACTTGAATTGAGGTTGGATGGTAGTGTCGGAGCCTGAGATTACGAAACCAGGAAGCTGGTAGAGTGAGGGGGATGAGGGACAGATAAAGACAAAATAATCTGACTTTTAAAAACTACCTCTTTGTATTATTGTTCTATAGATATTATTTTTAAAAGAACAGTTTTAATAAATGTTCAGAACAGCTTTGTAACTGCTTTTAACATAGTAGGGAAACCTACTATGAAACTTTGAAATTCATGAAAATTTCACCCTGGTACTATAACCTTCCTCTAGGTCTCATTTATAATGTTGGTGTTCACTATCTACAGGAAAACAGGAGGAATTTGTTGAATCCTTACTATGTGCCCCCACTGTATGGTTTATGTAGAGTTTGGAAATGGCAGGTTGCATACACCATCTCATTTAATTCTTACTACAGTTTTGAGGTTGAGATTATTTTTTCTTTTTTACAGATGAGAAAACAGATACAGGTATCCCTCACTGTTCAAAAGTTCACATTATACCATTTTGCTTTTACAAAAGAGTACCTGTTTTTGCTAACTGAAAGAAATCTGAAGAGAATTTTTGCTTTTATTAAGAAAAAAAGGTTAAAAACAAAAATAGAGTTTAGTGTCTGTTTTACAGAGAGCTGTTATGGAGGCAGTGCTTACTCCAAGCAGTAAGGGTGGCACTGCTTTTCCTATAGGTTAACGTTATTTTAGGTTTTATGTGGTACTTGGTATGATTTGGTAGGTTATTTTTTGGGCCTGGGAATGCGAAAATTTTTCAGTGTTATTTAATGGTCATTGTTTCTTTGCTTTATGTCATGTGGACTTATAAAAGTTTTCATAGGACTGCTCTACTTTCATTCAAATAGTGGGAGAAACCTGTACTGAGGGAGATTTAGTGTCCCTTTTCCCCTTTCCACCTAAGCCTCTGGGCAAGTGAAGTGTCACATGAGACTTTTGGACTCTGGCTCAGAGCCCATGACCTTCATTTCTGTACTATAAAACCTCTCACAAACTCCAAAGTGTTTAAGTACAAATAAATAAAACTATGATAGTATAATTGTGTCCCGTTGCTTATGGAATAATGAATGTTTTAATGGTTTTTCTCACATCTTGTTCACTATAGATTTTAATAATAATGTGCTTTGGTTTCCCAGTCTGCAAAATGGGAGTGTATTAGGACTCTTTCGGTGGCAAGTGACAGAAATCTAAGACCAGTTAAACAAAAAAAGATCTTGGCTCACTTAAAATAAAAACTCCAAGGGATGGTTTGTCTTTGCCATTGCTAGATATGGCTCAAATGTTGTTATCAGGATTGTTTTTCACTCTCCATCTCTGGGATCCACCTCTGTTTTGTACTCAGGCTTTTGCAAGCTCTCTCCAAGTGGCAAGAAAGGTGGTCTTCTACTATCCTGGGCTTATGTGGACTTGCTAGTGTTGGTGGTCTCGGGAGAAGCGGCTTCTATTCTCCAAAAGCCATGCTATTCTCCAGGGTCCATAGCCACCCTGTACTAACCACTGTGTCTCATGAAGGAGGTCCTCTGATGTTCGAGCCTATGTTGGTACAGGGAGAGTTATGTCTGAATGACAATCCTATCAGATTCTTGTGGAAGTGAGGGGAGCGATTACCCAGAGCAAGGCCTATAGGGCAGCACAAAAGGCACAGATTTCCATGACAGGGAGCATGAAACTCGCACTTCGCCAGCTTATCTAAACAAAATTCTGGAAGTGTTTCAAGATCATTGGATAATTGTGCATTCTATTCTTTATTTGGACTAAGAAGACATTTTATCACTTTTTTTTTTTTTTAGCAATTGGAAGTTTAAGATTTTTTTGAGAGTCAGAGTTAAAACATCAGGGTTCTGTCTAATTTCAGAAAACATCTAGCAACACCACTTTTCTATTCCCCACTGTCTCCCCTCCAAACTACCCCCTGGGTCTGTATCTCAATATATGATCATCATAGTGGTCCAGGGTCTAAGGTATTGATTTTTCTGGCAATCAGTCATACATGTTTTGGCACTGGGGTTTTTTTGTTTGTTTGTTTATTTTAGGTTTTAAAAAAGTAATAACGGCATTTGATAATAGTCTTCTACTATTTTGCCATCTTTAATCTTAGCCTGGTTTATTTTGGAAACCAGGATAATGACATAGATTATTCTTTAAAACTCTGAGATACCCCACATAAAGTAGACAGGCAGGGATCCAAGGGCCAATAGTTCATTTTTTTGTTTTGTTTTGTTTTGTTTTGTTTTCCTGTTGGCAAGAAGCCTAGCTTTAAGGAATAAGTATTACTACTGGGGATTCAAATCTGTCAGTACATGTTAAGTATGTCCTATGCAATTATTCATAAAACTTGCTATAACTTGCTAATATAGCTAGATAGATGCCGATGTGAATGAGTTATTCTACCTCTGAAAATATCTGTAACTGGTACAGTATGCTGGCCTTCCCATTAATGGTTTCCCCCATGATAAATAATGGAGTATTTCTTCCTAAAATGAAATATTTAAATATTAATTCGGCAACCCACAGACACCACAGGAGTTCTATCATTCAACTAGAGTTCCATTTTCCTGGTGTTTTCACGTCGTGAAGATTCTCTCAGCTGATCTGGCTAGCTATTTCAGAATCAAATGGTAGAACCAGTTGGCACTTCAGTGATTGTTGTTGCAAACCTTATGTTTATTTAATTCTATGCTGTTACTGTCTGGGTGGTTACGTCTTCCAGGTGTGACTTGTCTGTTTTATTTTTACGTCCAAGAATGTTAAGTTGCACATGAAGACTATTTAGCTTTCTCACGGCTAAATAAAGCCAGTTCCTTTTCTTCCCAATTTTATGACCTATTTTCTAGTTCTTTAATAAGGCTTTATGCTATGTTCTTTCTAGTTTCTCCACATTCTTTTTAAAATATGAAACCTCAGACCAAATGTGAGCTTCTAATACGGGTTTGACCAACCCTACATATATTGGGAAAATTACTTCATGGTTTTTGCGTGTTATATTTCAGTGAGTATACTGTAAGATGTCAGCTTTTTTTAAATAGCAGTCTACATTGCTGACACATTCACAATGATGTAACCTGAGCACCTAGGCTGTACTATAAGACTTCCTTTTAACTATTTTAAGTTAAAGCAACATGAAAGTTGTTCAGGTGGCTATAAGTACTGTTCAAGAAAAATATCCTTCAAACTAGATCACCATCGTCATGGTCTACATTTTAAGGCTGTTTGTTCTTCTAAAAGTTCAAAATCCATTGCAATATGTTGTCTAGCACCAGTTAGTTATGTGGTTTCAAGGTAAAATTTTTACACTTACATCCCATGTGTAATTTTAGGCCCCCAACAAGACTTTTTATGAAAGGCCTCCCTTTTAATCCAGTTCTCTCAGATACTTTTTCATTAATTCTTGCGGGTACCTTTTTTGGCAGGGTTTTGACTTCTCACGGGCTTTGCTTAAAATTTCTAATGACTAAATAATCAGATTTTCATAAAATTAGAGCACCTTAGAAAAGTTTCTGTTCAAAAATATTATTTTTACATGACCTAATTGCTTACTTTCCTCCCTTCCACTTCTACTTAATCATGCCTAATATCACTTTTAAACAGTGCCATCAAAAGGAAAATATCATAAATTTATACATCCTGATCAATATTTTCTTATTTCAGGCCATGTTCCATTTGCGTGTCGTATTTAGAGTTCATTAGATTACACATGGACGAAGAATGTCCATCTAAATTTGCAATATAAGTCCTATTCCTTTTAACTAGGCTCAGGAGTCATTTTGGTCATTGTATTGATTTTCAATATTGTGCTCTCATCCATTTAATTTTTGTCTGTGAATGACTGTAATCCATTTCATTTCTCTATTGGTCAGTGTTCATTTGCAGAGAATAAAATCTACTCAAGCTAGTTTAAACAGGAAAAGATTTATATGGGATATTAAATGGTTTAAGAACCACTGAAATGCCTGAAGAAACAGAGTTGAGGTCGAGCTTTAAAGGACGATTCACAAAGCCACACCACAGATTGGACCTCCAAGGAGGCTATTGCCTCTTCTCCAGTCAGGAAGTTGCAGGCTCCAAAACATACTATCACTGCCAGGACCATGGAGCTGCCATTACAGCTGCTAGCTTTGAAACCGATTCATACTCATTACAATCCAAACCAGCAAAAGCAATGCCCTACCACCTTCCTTTGACAGCTATGAAACCAGTGACTTGACAGTGGGGGTGCTATCTTAGTGCCGTGACAGAAAAGCCCATCATCTCCACCACTGAGCTTGCCAGCAGAGGCAACAGAAGTATGATTTGCTCTTACAGAAAGAAGTACATCTTGTTAGCTTAGGCGGGACTCCACTGCTCAGAATCTGGGAGACTTCCCTGGCTCTACAGAATAGGCAGGCACATTAAAAGGATGATAGAAAGAATGTTGAGCACCAATCTATAAAAGCCATCACAACCACAATCAAATGTCATCTTAAATTCATTGAAATGAAACCAAGTTATATCTCCAAGCCTTGCATAATATGAGGAAATGCTTTTTAAAAAATAAAATGACCATTACTTTCAAGGCTAATTCAATTTTGTTGTTGATAAAGGGAAAAGCCCTTCTTTGTAACTTTTAATATAAATATGCCTCCAAAAAGATTTTGATATAAAATTAAGTATTACAGCTATCACAACTCTCTTGATAACTATTAATTAATCAATTTTGTCCTCGTGTAATAATATATGAGTATCTGCTACATGCATTATGTTTAAGTAGGTATGGTAGAAATTGCAAATGAATAGACACATAACACATTGCCCCTCCCCACGAACAACTCACATTGTAGTGGGAAACAGAAATGAAGATGAAAAGATAAGTTGGCCAGTGAAAAAAATATATAGGTTCAAATCTTTCCTACTTTATTTATCAGATGTGTAACATTGCAAATATGTATATACATACCAAAAAATATTATATAACGTAAGTAGTCTGCTACCTTAACAAACAGTAAAGAAGTCGTGTCTACATTAAAGGAACTTAGTCAAATAAATTATTTTTTTAAATTGTCACATACACACACACACACAGAGAATGGCAAGAGAATATCTGAAACTTAGTAGACTTTTAATAAGCTATAGCTAGTATGTAGTTGTAATAACAAGAATTTTTAGGGTATATAGCTAATAATTAATAATCAAGCGACTGATGAAGTTACCTGTAAAACATTCAATTATCTGCATTGTAGGGGTTAATTTTAGCCTAAAGACTTAAAATTTCCATCCAGACTGATTTTTAAAACTATTTCTTATTAAGTTTTCTACGATAAAGACAAAAAATTGGGGGACATTATAAAATCTCCAATAACTATAGATTCAATTTTTGTTTGATGCCACAGTATATTTTCAGTATTATAGTTAACTCTAATAGCATACTCCTATCGAAATAGTTAAATCTAGTATTTCTCATATATTTCAAGTTATAATTTACTTACATTACAATTCATCCCTTTTAATTTGCAATTCAATAAAATTTGGCAAAAGTACAAAGTCTTGTAATGACAACCACAGCCAAGACACAGAACATTTCCATCAGCCAGAAAGTTCCCCAGGGTGACTTTGCAGTCAGTGCGCCTTCTCCCACAGTGCCTGAGAAGCATGATCTGTTTTCTGTCCCTGTAGTTCTGCTTTTCCAGGATATGTTATAAGTGGAATCATGCAGTAGTAGCCTTTTGCTTCTGGCTTCTTTCATTATAAACATTATATGTTATTTCAATATTATATTTTCATTATAAATTTTATAGTTCTAAATAAAATATATGAATCAGCCTGGAGAATTTAAGAGGCTTTTGACTAATTTGTAAATGTATAAGTAGAGTTATAATTAGAATGCCATTTTTATCTTTGACCTTTTGGTTAAGAACTAAACCTTTCCCTCTCAGAAAACTTTTGTTATTATGGGAATTTAACAAAATCTAGGTTTGGTGGTTGTTGCTGTGCCAGAAGTAAAAAACTGAATTAAACAACAACAAAAAAATAGACTTGCATATTTTAGAGCAACTGTTATATGTTAGATAACCTATAGAAAAACAATTTCCTTATAACCCTTTGAAAACATTAAAATGCAAAATATCTGGTTCACTTTGTTGTGGTTACAGTAATGTCTATGAAAAGACTGCTTTTTTTCATTTGTTACAGTTTCAGTTTTGTACTGTGAATTTGCCTTGATAGTAATTGTAAACAACTATAGCTATTAATTACCGCTTTAGTTCTCACAGAAAGTTCAAAGTCAGTCACATTTACTGTCTGAGCACAAGTCAATGAATAACATACCTTTAAGCTTAAGAAAGCATCTTCATTGCATTTCTTAATAGATAGTTTTTAAACGTTCCATTGGAGCATCTTAAAAGTTTACTTCAGTTTTAGTTGCACACGTGTACATGCTTATAAGCAGGAGGAAAGCAACATATGAACTAGAACCATTCTTTTGGTGATTTTTTGTACACTGCTAATCCTTTAACTGAATATTTTCTGGGTCATTAATTACAATTTGAAAAATCATTTTAAGAAATAATTTATATTTCATAAAATCCACCCATTTTTAGTGTGCAATTCAATGGATTTTAGTATATTTACAGAGCTGTGCAAGTATCATCATAATCTAAAGTTAAAACATTTTTGTCACCCCAAAAAGAAACCTTGAACCCATTAGCAGTCACTCCCCATCCCTCACAACTCCAGCCATTGGCAACCACTGATCTACTTTCTGACAATGATTTTTAACTTGGTAGGTTTTTTTTTTCTTTTAACCCTGCAGCTAAAAAGGGCCACTTTTCACATTTACTCATGTTAAATTTTGTCATTTTCGATATTAACTTGTTACCTTTGTAAGAATGCGTAGAACAGTTTGAATTTTTCTAAAAATAGTTTGTTTTTTTTTTTAAATAGACCTTTCTCTTTCTTCCTTTTTTGTAGTTTTTAGAGTTCTTTCTTTGAATTCTTTGAACATGTAGCTAAGGGACAGTTGGTGTTCAGGAAAGCAAATATTAGCATGAGTGGTTCCAAAAACCCCTTCCTTTAGCAATTAACAAGGAGTTTACATAGCTAAAAATATTTCAGTAACACACATTTTCTCAACAAGTTAGTGAAAAAAAACAACAACTCTAAAATATATGAACAGCAGCACTTTTATTAAAAGTTTTTTCTAGAGTTTAGGTTTGTTTTGTGTTTAAAGGAAAACCTGTAAGGTGGGGTGGAGAGGTATTGCCTAATGCTACTTTGTACTCCTTTACAAGTGACCTCAGCTCTCCCCCAAATTTTTACTACTGGCAAATAAAACAGTATTTCTGGTTTTCTCTGCAACAAAGATCTTATTGGCTGAAGACAAATGTTTAATTATTAGAAACTGAGTGCTTTAGAGATATGCACTTCTCAGAATAGTAGACTCAACAGGAAGAGGAACCAGAAAACATATTCCATTTGTGGTAATTCAGTCTGATTTGACATCTTAAAGTTGACTTAGTATTTCAGAAGAAAAGTCTGCTGTTACATTTACTGAAATATATTTCTTAAATTTATTTTTGATAGTTTTTATATTAATTATTTATTGCTGTGTAACAAATAACCTCCCAACATTAAGCAGCTTAAAACACACATTTATTATTTCTCCATTTCTGTAGTGTTAATTCATGGGTCAGGAATTAGGAAATGGCTTGGATGAGCAGTTTGGGCTCGTTCTTCTCAAGAGGTTCTCTCAGGTGTCTGCTGGGGTTGACATCATATAAAGGCTCCACTGGGGCTAATGATGACCCACTCACATGGTTGGCAAGTTAGTGGTGGCTACTGGCAGGAAATCTTAGTTTCTTTCCCCATATGCTGCTCCACAGATCTACTTGAATATCCATAACGTGAAATCTGATTTCTCCCAGAGTGAATAATACAGGAGGACAAGGCATAGCTGAAGAGTCACTTTGCCTCAGAAACAACTACCTCTTACTTTATCAGTCACACAGAGCAGCCTAGATTCATTGTGGGAGAAGGCTACACATGGACATAAACACCAAGGAGGTGAGACTCTCCACAGGCCCCTTCGGAGGCTAGCTGTCAAAGCCTATATTATAGAGCCTTGCAGATAAATTTTAAATATTACCCAAACACAAAGGTATTAATTTCTTTTCAATATTCCAATTTCAAAGAGAAGTTTCCCAATGAACAGGAGAAGCCTGATGAAAATAGATACCTATTTTAGATTCCAAAGCAATTAATCATCTATTCATTGAGGGTGTGCTATACACCCAGTATTATACTAACAATATATGTTAAAGAATGTAGCAGAAGTGACAAAGTTATCTCAGAATTTTATCTGACAGATATCTTTGTAACATCTTTTCAGAGTGATGTCCTCTGCCAAAAATTAGGCATGAAATTCAACCCTAGTAATCAGGGTTATCCCTGTACCTCCAAGTTCTTTGGGGGAAATTCTGGTTTTCCCTTGGCCCTGAAAGAAAGCAGAATGCCACCTGTTAGAAACAGAGACAGTTCACGTCTTTATATGAACACTAGATACAGCATGATGTGTCTCTTTTTCATAGAGAAATCTAAATTCTAGCTATGCTTGGTTTTGAATATTGGGACATACCCAGCATGAGCAGAAACATTGGAACTTACTATTTTTCAACATTTGCTCACAAAAGAAGTGTCTGGAAGGTATGCATTAAACTGTTAACAGAAAGCATGTGAGAAATAACAGATTATCTGCTTTATACCTTTCTCCTCAAAAACAACAACCCTCTCTATCTGATAACCTGAGAATACACTCCTCTTCTTGTTCTTGTCAATTGGCTTGGGTCATGTGCCCTTCCCTGCACCAATTTCTGTGGCCAGGAATATAGGTACTAACATTTGCCTGAATTGGTTCACATGCCCTCCTGGATCCTGTGGCCAGGGATGTGGAGTCATGTAAGAACATGGCATTTCCTATCTAAAAGCAATGACTAGAGTGAGGGGGAAAGGCTTGTTTTTCAAAAAGGGAAAGAAACACTCTGACAAGGTCACTGAGAAAATTATCATAAGTATGGCAGTATATGCCTAATTTGGGGGTTTACCATGTACTATGTTGTTCATCTGTTTTTTTTTATAACAAGTAACACTTTTAAAAGATATTAATTAGTCTATATTACATATTTTTAAATATATCATGGGGTAGGTGGTAGGTAGAGAGGACTCTAATACCTTAAAAATAGAATCTACAAAGTAGTAATTTTAATCATTTTCTTTGTACAGTTATGAAAATGATATCCATTAAGTTAAGGTATAAAATTAGCCTAAATGCTAAATGGTAATTTAAGTTCAATTGGTATATTATTTAGTATTTATTGAACACCAAGTTGTTCCAGATCCCTTACAGGGTACAAAATGTCATCTGTCCTCCAGGATTTTTGAGTTCTTCAGTGATAATTATGTTTGCTGTTCAGGGACACTGCAGTCTTTTGTCAATTAAGTGCTTTCTCTTGAAATAAACTGAAAATTTAAAGGTATAAGTGGCATTCACAATTGTGAACATTTGGAAGGCTGTAGATCAACTAATACTGTTATAAATGTTTAGAAGGATATAACTTTATGTATAAAGCACTAAGAAGATGAAAATCAACATAAAAATAAAAATTAAAGAGAACAGTTTATGCAACATTATGGTTGTCCTGCTTCAGGCAAAATAATAACAATGACAACAATGAATGTCAATCTCTGTAGGTGGGTAAGAAAACCTGTTTCCTTCCTGAAATTGCAGAGACTTTTGCACATCTAAGACAAGCTTCTTAGAAATGCCCTGGTTCTGAGGTGAGATGGGCACTAGTTGGCAATAGATTTGCCCAACTATGCTCTTCTCGTATGGTATATTGAGGAAGAGAATAGACAGATGTATATTTCAATCCTGTTCTTCTATCTGCTGGCTGTGTGAGTTTTGATCTGTGTTACTTAACCTTCATAGACCTCAGCATCTGCATCTGAATTAAATATAAATATATTTAAGTATATAAACATAAATTTAAATATATATATATATATGTTCCATAACAATAACAACTAATTTTCAGACTTGTATGGGTTAGTAACATATATTGAGTGCCTACTCCATGCCAAGCATTATATTTCACATAATCATCCTCGTACATGATATAGATAAAACACAGGTAGTATATAAATTAAGATAATTTCAAGTAGTACCAAGTGCTCTGAAGAAAACAATACAGGCCAGTACAATAGATTGAACCTGGGTGGCAACAGTAGACAACTAGTCAGATAAAGCCTTTTGGTGATATATGTTTATTATCTAACAGAACTATTTATAGACTTATGATTTGGACTGAAATAATATGAAACACATCTTTCCTAGTACATTAAGCTCTCTATAAATAAGATAGTTCCACAGTTACTATGTTTTTAAGTATTGCAAAATGTGTATCAGTTGAGCTGATCTTGAATAGTGCTCTTCTTAATTGGAAATGTACCCCTTTTTCATCATCTCTTTTTAATTAAGCTGTTGATAATGATTACATAGTTCTATTTAGAAACTAGTTGCATAAATACTTCTTCATTCCCTCAATATACTTTCTATCCTAGCTTTTATAGATAGAAGTTGTCTTTTCAAATATGCTTCATAGTATCCAAAAGTAAAAAGTTGAAACTTACCTTCTAGCATGCATCATCGTTCTTTAATTTCTTCAGTCTCTCTTTTGCCCCCTCCAGTGCACAATGGCTTCGAGAGATTGTAACATCCCCAGATTATTTTTTATGCCTTGTGAGATCTTACTCAGAGTTTCTCCTGAGACTCCCTTGGACGTGAGGTATTCTGGGCTTCACAGTTAGACAGGTTCTCATTTGAAATGGAGACTTACCACTTATCAGCTGTGAGAATTTGGGAGGATTGCTTAACCTCTCTGAATCTCATCTTTAAAATATAGGGTAACTGTGAATTTTGGATGAAATTAAGTGAGATTGTGTATGTGAGAACCTAATATAGTATTGTAGACGAGTGGGAAATTTTCCCTCTTTCCCTCTTAGTTATTCTGGCTGGTCTAATATTTAAACTGAAATGAGATAGATTATCAAGAGAAAATAAACAAATTTAATTATAGGGATTCCATAAGACTATAGGACCCAAAGACAAATTGGGTGGTTGAGGCTTATATGCCACCTTGAGCTAAGAATAAAGGGCGTAGTGGTTTGGACTTCAAAGGGAAGGTGGATGAAAAAGAACAAACTTAGTAAATTTTTGCCCAGCCACCCAGTAACAGTGGGGCATCCGAGGGGAGAACAAACAGACTTGCTAGATTCTTCCCTGTTTGCCACTTAGTTCAAATTAAAATATAGTTATCTGTGATGATAGCTCCCTCCCTGGAGCAGATCCTCTATCTAAATTCTTATGTTAGGGGGGAAATTCAATGGTTCTTCCTGAGTCTTTTGTTTCTTAAAAATCACCAGCTTAAAATGATCAATATTCTAGTAAAGGCATATTTTAGGGTGGCACACTCTGTTCCCCCTCAGTATCTTCCCTGGACTTCAGGTGTTCACTAAAGTCCTCCTCTTCTGCTCATACCTCTCTCCAGTGACCTGTGCAGAGCTAATGAGTCTCTCCAAGGAGTCCCTGAAACGGGTCCAACTCCCTTCAGGACAGAGTTTCTTATCCTGAGAAAACAACAAATATCTGGATGATGAAGTAGTTTCCAAGACTACCTCAACAGGCTAGTCCAGGATTTTTTTAACCTGGGAACCATAGACCCTAAAACACAGAAACCCTGGGATGTGCTTGGAGAAAGCTGGGAGGTGTGAAGGCGTGAAAAGCAAGCTTTGTCATTTTTGTGATCTGTGTGCTGGTTGACACAGCAGACAGTCTTGCCCTTTCTTGTTCTGTGCCATGGGAGTTCTGTTGCTAGTTCTTGATGAAGTATTTATACAGTATTGTCATTCAATGCCTACTAAATTAGAATTTAATGATTTCATCACAATCCTTAGTTCACAATACTGATACACCTGCCAGTTGCATACCTTTTAGTTACTAAAATTCACTAAGACGTCATGAGATAATCTGCTGAGAATTCTGCAAAGTATTTATGGTGGCTTAAAGCAGTAGCTAGGATCATTTACCTTTTGTTAAAACTAGATGTTTGGTTCTGATTACAAAAATAACATTCTCAAAACTGGTAAAATTAGAAAACAAAGTGATTATCTAGTATTCCAGAATGGTATTTCTCAAAAACGTGATCTGCTTCAGAATCTCCTGGTTGCTTGATAATTGTGCCATTTCATAGGTCCTCCAGAAGGATTAAATCAGAATCCTTGAAGTTGGGACCCAGAATGAACCTTTAATGAACTTCACTTGACTCTTCAGACAGACTAAAGTCCCATAACTAGTCTCTGACCAGATATTTAATGTTTCTTGTCCTTCAACTACTAATTTTTTTCATCCAAAAATATAAAAGCAGTTAAGATTCTGAAAATGTCTGTTTTGTAAAATGATTCGCAAGTTTATGTAAAACAATTTGCAAGTTTCTAGTGAATTAACACTTTGCCAAATAAAAAGCTTTCTACAATAGGGTGAGTATAAAGCACAAGACAAATATTGATCAACTAGAAAATTAGATGCCAATTTACATAAACTTGCAAATAAACCCCACCCCTATTTATACAAAGAAACAGTAGTTTTAAAAGCCTCAGGGGTATTCGATGAGGTTACTTCATTAGCTCTTTTGTTTTGGTTTCAGTTCTCAAATACTAAGTGTAAAGCTAATACTCATATGCACTCCACTCCTGTTTTAGAAGATGTTGCAGTCTGGGCTCCGCCCCAGCTTGAGGCATCTGCATTTTACCACCCAGCCCCAGTGTTTGTTTTGGATCCTGTGGTTTTGAATGAGGTGTGGCAACCAGGATGGAGATTATGTGAGTACACAGTGGGCAGGTTTATACTAGTAGGTAGGGTTTTATTTCCCTGGATTTAGGATACCATGTATGATGTTTTAAGTATCAGGACTCACTGCCTCCAGAAATGGTTGACTAAGTCTGAATTTTTTTTTCTCCAAGCAGAGTTACATAAAGGAAAGGACTTAGAAAATGGGCTTTGGGGTCAGATAGACCTGACTTTAAATTCTGACTCCACCATTTCAAACTATAGGACCTTGGGTCTCGACTCTCTTATATGCAAAATAAGCACAATTCCTAGCAGGTGAGTAAGGCTTAACTATAAAGTGCATGGCACATAGTGGTCTTAACAAACAGTATCACAACTATTACTCTTTCACCTAAACTTTGAACACCTACTCAAATAAACCTGAGAAAGGAGGAAGGATCTAACACTGATGGGTGTTTTTTCTTTTGGAGCGGGAGGGGACCTAGTCTGAAGGTGCTGGTCTCTAGGTTAGGACTGAGTGATCATAACCAGGTTCAGGCTCTACCCCGACTAAGCGATGACTTCTCAGTACTTACCAGATATTACTGAAGAGCGTTTGACGAGATAGAGGGAGAGGTAATCTGAGGATCCAGGACAATGCTCTAAGCAATTTTGCCAAACAGTTTTTCTTTCTATAACATATACACATTTATTTTTATATAAAAACAATGATTTTTCCCTCCCCAAATCTTCACGTTAAATTGGTACTTTAGGAAGCTGCACTATGCTTTTTCTAAAGTCTCAAATGCCTGTGGGTAAATATATACACAACAGTTTGAGAAGCAGTCATCTAAAGGCTAAAGAACAAAGCCCACATTCCTTCTTAAGCTCTTTTGAATCCAAGTGCTATTTACTTCTCTTTCCTCTACCCAAATGCGTCCCCATTTCCCAAACATATGAGGTCCTGCCTTATGTCTTTATTCCTGTCATTCCACCTACCCTGAAATGAAGGACCTTCCTTTCAAATCTCCTATTTCTCAAGCACACCAATTCCACCGCCCAGATCCAGTTGAAGAAACAATTCTGGGAAGCCTTCCCCAGCTTCTCCAGGCAGGTGACATGGCTCCTCCATCCAGTGTGCTTTAACTCTGTGGCAGTTAACTCTTCTATTGTTCACTGAGATGGACTCAGCTTTATTCATTTTTGTATCCCTTAGTGCAGGGGATATGTAGTGAGCACTCAATAAATAATTATGGACTTAACTGGTTAATGAAAGGAAAACAACTGGAAAAGGAGCTGTTAAAAAAAAAAAAAAAACTTTTCCTCACACCCAGGATTGTTCTTTGGGCAAAGAGGATAGAATGAGCCCAACATTTTAAGGTGAGACAGTCTGAATGATGTTAGCTCATATGTATTAATGTGGACCTGGTATAAACAAAAGAGCTTTGTATTAATTATATGACTATTATACTCCTTTTCACACATATATTCTAGGGAAAGACAAGACTTAAGTTAAAGGTTTTTTTTTTTGTTGTTTTTTGTTTTTGTTTTAATTTTGCAGATGGGTTCAGTGCTTAGAAAGACGTGGGAGATGGTTCACTTAAACTGATTCATTTTTATTTTTATGTTTTTGTTTTGTTGGGTCAGGCTAAATTCAGTCTTCCAGTGATTTTTCTCAAAAGTTTTCCCTTTAAATAGATAAGTAATGTTGTGAAAGAGTGTGCCTGTGTACACACACACACACGCACACACATGCACACACACACAAGGACACACAGCTGTTGAGACAGAAAGTGGAGCTATTACAAGAATTCACTACTCTGGGAATCTTGCTATATTTGGCTTTAAACAGACAATAAGCACTGAAAATTGTTGAATGCGGCAGTTCGGTTCATTTAATTGCAGATACTAAAAATAACAAAACCAAGAAAAAAACAGCAAAAAAATAAACTACTTTCGTATTAGTTTGCTCAGAAAGTTTATTATTGCCCTGGAGGTCTATATTCTCTTCTACCTGTCAGTACCTTCGTGATCCTATGTATAGTGTTAGGGCATATCAATATCTTAAAGAAATATATGACTAGAGTTACACATTTGTTTTTAAATTATTATTTCTATTCTTACTTATCCATACTTATCCAGTCTAATTGCCTTTTGAGCCTGTTTGAGAGTCCAGTTCAATAATAATTTATTGAACTTCCATTATGTGTCAGGTCTGTGCATACTGAATAATTTTGGTCTTTGATCTTTAGTAACTGAAAGGCAAATCAGAGAGAGAGATGTAAAAGCATACATACAATATTGCTCATTTATTAGGTCCAAGGACCGAAGGCCTTCACTAATTGACTTAATTAGTATGTGCTTTATCTTTAGTAACAAAATTATAAGCATATGTTCTCTACAAATCACAAATTCACTTGAAAATGTGTATCTGTATGAGTACTTGCACACTAATGTGTATTAAAAGGGAACAAGAAGGATGGGAATTTGAATGTTGGAATAGTATTTTTCATTGGGAAATATACACGATACATTATTGTGATATAAGCCTAGCTTTAAAAGTATTTATTTTAGGTAAATACTATAATAATTCTGTTCCACTAAAATGGTGAATATACTGCTAAATAAAAAAGAACAGAAAAAATTTAAAAACCATGAATATTCTCCTCAAAATTTTGCCCTTAATTTAATCTTATTGAATTACCTAATATCTTCAAAGGTAGAAACTGTCAGCCTTTTCAGGAATGTTTTCTGAGGTTACTTGTCAGGGAATAAGCAAGGAATTTTGAATAATATCACTTCCTACTAAGTATGAATCTTTTCGAGGTGGTTCAGGGTATTAGTGAATTTTAATTATGGTTTCACTTTTGTCTTAGTGAACATCAAATAGTAAACCTCCATGAGTAAAGATCATAGTGACCTCTGACTGAAAATTGATCAAAGAGAATTCACTATGTTCAGAAAGAAAGATGCAAGGTAAATGTTAACAAATTTCTTACCCCTAAAAATCTAGAGGTGTAAACATGTAAATATTAAAGGAGGAGAGTAATCTACCTTGACAATCAAGAGAAAAATAACCACTTTGAAATAGTTTAAGAGCTTATCACGTGCAGGAACTATGTTCAGTTGGAGATTTTGCTTATAGGAGGCACTGAATGTAAATACTCCAGGAAGAAAATCAAAAATTTTTTTGTAAGATCTGATTTCCCTGAAGAAAAATAGGGTTGGTGTTTTTTAGTATTACATTCTTGGGGCTTTACAAAAAGATCTACAGAGTGGTAATTTACTTACTGAAACTGTAATTCAGGTTTGACTGACAAAACGACTGCATTAATACTGATTCTTATTGTGGCCAGCCACACTTGGGTTAGAATCAGGCATTCTGGTCATTGAAAGGAAAAATGAAGCTTTAATGATACTAATGAGGTATTCCATTTTGAAGCTATATTTGAAATCAGCTGCTACTAGTAAAGTGGAATTGTGAACTCAGAAGCCAGGCATCCAATAAATGAAATCTCTAAAAAGTTATGGAAGGTTTTAGAAGAAACATGATGTTCTTGCCCTCCTATAGCAAGCATTAAGCATAACCCTGTTGTAAAATTTCCCATATTTCACTTTATTCTTCAGTCTCTCCAAAACATTAATCTTTCTGAGGGCAAAAATGGTGGCTCATTCATGAATGAATTTCCAGCAGCTAGTATACTACCTAGCACATGTTAAATCCTTAAAAAAAAAAAAAAAAAAAAGTTGTTAAAGGAATACACGATGTCCATTAACACATAATCTAATAGCCAATGGATAAGAAGTGCTTTGTTACACGTATGATGAAACAAATTAGGAAAGTTTTCTTTTCTCTAGAAGCCTAAATTTTTATTACCCATCTGTAAAATTAACATAAATAACTAATATTATTGCTGATATAATTTAAGTGATATGTAAGACTAGTTTTAATGATTCAAAACATTATAATAGTTCCTTATATATTACATAGGGGGAAAGATTATACATTTTACCTGTTCATATGGAATATCCTTGCACATTCTTTTTTTAGAATTGCAGGTGCCTTTGGATGATTTATCTGAAACATTCTTTATACTCTGGTCCAATGAATTTTTAAAAAAATGTCTTCAAGACTATTTCTGAAAAAGGAAAGGAAGGAAGGAAGGAAGGGAAAGAAAGATTTATGGATTTTACACTGTGCCCCAGATGCTCTACTAGATGCTTCTTTATTTCATGAAAATGAATTTGTGAATTAGCTATTATACTTCTATTTTATGGGTAGGGAAATTTATTTGTGGGTAAGGAAATCATTATTTGTAACCTCTCAAGCAATGAGAACTATCTGGACTGAATGACATCTAGAGCATAACTATGCTCAATCCTGAAATGTATCAGTACTGGAAAGTCTCTGGAACAGGCGAAATACATCAAAACACTGCTCTCCAAGGAATAACCCACAGGTTACAGCATCCACTGTGATAAACGAATACAGTATTGTTGAATGTATTCCCACAGGGTCTTTTTAATTAATTGGGATAGAACTAGGAAATTTTAAATGTTGTGGATGAGGTTGCTAGTGGAGAATAGGTAAGACAGTTATCTTTGAGGCCAAACTGCCTGGTTTAGGTCATTGGATGCTAGAGCACCATCCCCCTCCCTGCCAGGGTTCAGCCCTTAGAATTATATCTATAATGAATCAAACATATATATTTGTAAGTAATTTGGCTATATACACACATATATATATATACATACATATGTGTGTATGTATGTATATATGTATACATGTGTGCGTGTGTGTGTGTGTGTGTGTGTGTGTGTGTGTATCCCACTTCATATCTTCAACTTGGACCTCTTGAGTTCTCAATGCATAAATAAACTTATTCCTTGACATCTTCACAATATGCCCCATATTGTTTCTTGATATTTTCTCCTCAAATCAGCTCTTCCCACAGTCTCTCCTATCAATGACACATCAGCTTATAAGGTCATTTATAATTGTCATTCCATTACCTCCCTGAACTTATCTCCTACTGCTCTCTCCTTTGCTTACTCTGTTACAGTCACATGTCCTTCCTGGCTGTTCTTTAAGCAGACCTGGCAACCACCTGCCTCAGGACCTTTGCACTTGCAATTTTCTATTTGGAATGCTTTCCCACTGAATATGCACATGGCTTGCTCCCTCACCTATCTCAGGTCTGTACATAAATGTCACCTGAATGATACCTTTCCATCTAAAACTGCAATTTCTCCCCACCCCACTCCCCAACATCACCAGCACTTTCTACCCTCCTTCTTGCTTTACTTTTCTATTTATATATTAATCACTATATAACCATGCATTTATTTTTCTTATCAACTATAATTCATCAAATATAAGATGCATTTGATTATGAGGCAATTTTATTTTTGATCACTAAGAAAGAAAAACAGATACCAAACAGATACCACATCACAATTTCAGAGATGTTGAAATGTGAGAAATTGAGATAGTGTATCTCAGACTTTGTGAAACAGGGCATATTCTTTACTGTATTTGTCTTCCACTAGAATGCAAATTCCATATGAATGTGGATTTTTATTCCTTTGGTTCACGGCTATATCATGACATATACTAGATAATAAATATTTATTGAATGAACATTAAAGAACTAATGAGGAATGAATAAATGATAGACTCTCATATGAGCAGAATATATCTATTTCAATTACTGTAGAAGATTGAAATCTAAGAAAAATCGTGAAGGATGTCGAAGTTCGTCTGAATTTCCTAGGGTTTTCTGGACTCCCTAAAGATAATAAGAGCCCGGTATTACAGGGCTACTGGTATTCTTTTGGTTAAATGTATGCAATGACCATTCAACCTCATTTGAAATTTGAATACTCTCTACCCTCAAATATTTACCTGGAAAGCTCCATTAGATTCTCAACTCAAGTGTTACCTCTTCAGAGAGGAGTCCTGCCCAGTCCTGCCCCAAAGACTGCCCAATCTAGAAAATACACCCACTTCCCCCATCATTCCCACTTCCACCCGCCCTCCCACCCCAACCCTGCCCAGTCACTGTATTGTTACCCTACTGTCTTTTCCTCATGGCACTTATCATTGTATGAAATAATAGTTTGTTTCCCACAAATCCCACCAGAATGCAATGCTATTAGAAAGATATTGCATATCTTGTTCCTCTCATATGTCATCATACAGTGTCTAAAACATAAGAAGTGCTTAATAAGTATTTGTTGCATGAATGAATATACATGGAGCATTCAGATCCCCCCAAATCTGCTCTCCTGACCCAGACTTAACAAAGTTCCAGAGAGTTCTACTGTTAAAGGCATTGTATTGAGTAAAGGGAATCTGATTATAAAGTAAGTGTGTAGCCAAAGGGTACCCACTAACAGTTTAATAAGTACTACTTTATTAGATGAGCAGGTTTTTATCTAATCAAAAACAAAGCCCTGAGGGATGGAGACAGGTTGGTTAGAGTAAGACTGTGGTTCAGAGGAGGAACTGTGAAAGTGAGAGTCCTGAAGAGCTAGTTTCCTGGGACCTCAATGTGAAATGAGGAAGTAGGAAGAACTAAATGGCTGAATTTGATGTCTTTAAAATTTTGCCTGGGACTTGATTATGTTTGAGGACAATTTATCCTCGCTTCCTTTCTTTTTGTTTTTGCCTTTTGTGTTTTCTCAGCACCTCAGTAGTCATCTCTACTATCCAAGAATGGATGATCTCTATGTATTTTGTTTCTTTTTCCAGAAAAAAAATTATATTATATTATTTGTATACTGCCATCTGAGCTCGAAAACTTTTTTTTCTAATGTTCACCTACTGTCTCTAATGGAAAGAAGATGTCTGTTTAGCATATAATTCATAGACTGCCTCTTCGTTTATTCAGAGATCCTCAAATTCTGTATTCAATAGACTGGCTGAAGAGTGGAAAATAAATCAGCTTTATTTGCTTTAATGTGGGGTGTGGGGTGAGAGAGTTTATTGGAAGGACTTCAACCAGTATTTAAAGCCAAATTTAGTCAAACCACTTTGTTTAGGCACTTCACCTCAGTTTTCTCCAGTTAAAATATTCCAGATATTTAAACCTTTTCCAATGGAACTTATTTCACAAATTTTTAATTAGTTTTGTGGTTATTTCATAAAGTCATCTCAATTTTTTTCTCCCTAATAATATGAAAACTTTCCAACCAGTAGATTTCTTTTAATCTCTAAATTCTATGCATGCATTTTATGTCCTTGCAGAAGAAAATTATGTATTTTTAAGTAATTTATGATTTTAACCTATAACTCTATTATGCTCATCAACTTATGTCAGAATGTGTACCCAAGACCAAGATTGTTCAAATTTCAGTAAAATAAGAAAAATGAAAAAGGATCAGAAAGAAAGATTTTAAATGTGTTGTAGATATAACTGTATGGAATTAATTGAAGACAGAGAATTCAAAACTTCAAACATAGACAACCCAAGAGTTATCAAAAGTTTAGACTTTTGTATTAATTCTGTGTTTAAACTCCAATTTTTAAAAATTATCTTTGAGGGAGGATTTTGTGTAGAAAAAAGACTGTTTAGAACTTTTTAATTAAAGTTACAAATTATAAAAGTAGTTTTTTATGAAAGTGTTAAATTCTACTTACAAATAATATTCTAAGTCTAGTAAATATTTTTTATTATATTTAAGGGTCATAAATTAGTGTTTGATTCATTTATAGTTGAATGAACTCCTATGAACATCTTAAACTGTATTTATAAATTTAAAATATTTATTTTTTAAAATACTATACTTGTCTGATTTAACAAACAAAACCTTCCTGGTACCAAATAGACCATAAATAAATAAAATAAACTTATAAATGCAATGAACTTTAAGGTCTCTTAACTATTCTGATATGTATATCCACTCAATAAGATTTCAACTTAAATTAAGTCTAAATCTATTACATATTATGTGTTTTAAGTTGTGTTGTAAAAACTGCTCCATTAACTCTAATAGATCAAATTATAGACATTAAAAGTATCAAAACTACCAAGTATACACGTATTTCCTAACATAAAAGATGTTAATACCATGAAAACCTTTCTAAATCTTGGAGTTGAAAGATGCATAGCCACTAACAAAGTAATTATGTCATCCTTCACTTTGGGGAATTACCTCCCCATGTAATTTCTACATTGTCTTTACGGCTTGCTAAAGCTTCATAAAGACTAGATGGTACAGGCTGAGACAACACTGGATCCTTGTTTGTGACACTGAAGTGGCATTCTGGCAAATGGAGCCCTATTTATAGCCTCTAACAGAGAGTTCATCATTTAAAACAAAGATGGTCACTTAGCTAAGAACTTTAGAGGTAAATAATTTTATTACCTAATTTTCAAGTTATAGTAGGATCTGTAACACCCATTCTTGAAATTGCCTTATTTGATTGGACTTTGTATTTCTTTGGGTTTTAAGGTATTTAAATGTCTTTTTAATAAAACTCTTGCATTCTTTACATATATTTTAAGGTTTTAGAACCACCCAACTCTCATAGTTATTAAAAATAATATTCCATTAAATTCTCTCTATGTGTCATGGATTTGATCAGGTTATTTTATCATAAATCCTAAGATCTTCAAAGTGACACCTGATATATCCCCTATAAAAGTGTATCCCAAGGAAATATCTGTAGATATGCAAAGGAATTCAACCATAGGGATTTCATCACAATATTAATTTTTGTAAAAATTGACCTAAATGTCAAAGTCTTTTTTTTTTGTTATTTAAAAATTCCTGAAAGGCTTTTTTGTTCATTTTTTGGTCTCTCTTTTCATCCGTAATCTACCTGGCAGCATTGCACATAGATGTTTTATAAATGCTTGTTAACTAAATAGGTAACTGAGTAGTTTCTTGAACAGCCCTCTGTGGCAATTGTGACACTGGGAGTGTCATCATTGAAAACTTTACCTGTACCACACTAGGTGGTAACTCAGAGAGTAAAAGGAGGCATCTAGAAAGTATCCCAAAGCTTCAATGACAGGCTGGTCTGGCTTCTGGACACTCTAGTCCCCAGCTTGAAATAGAAATGCTCACAGGTTTGCAAATTCAATATCTTTTCCAAGTTTTCAAATAGTAATCAGGAAGTTCTGGTTTCCAAGGTGAGGCAGACACATAACCAGACAACACTATGTGCACTCTAAAAGGGGTGTAGATGTTACTGTCAACACAGACTAAAGGGGTAAAATTTACCACGAATAAAAGAAAAAGTCAGCAGTCCTGAAGATAAAGAGTGACAAGTGGGAGGAGTCACAGGGCTTTACTATTGTCTACACTGGATGGTGTTGCTGGAAGTCATTACATTCTTGGTGGTAGTCCTCGAAGGCTCGCTGGAGGAGATAGGGTTTCAGCAGCTGCTTATCTCAAATATGAGTATCATAGAAATTGGTACAATACCAAAGTATGTTCCCCTCTCCCTCCCCCCTAAAAATTGTAAGATCTTGTAAATAAGTGAGAAAACAGGAAATATGTTTCTGAGGGCTCACTGGGAATATTAACACTGGCAAATTAACAGCATCTTAGACAATCATCTTAGAATATGGTTGTCTGATGGCCTCCTTACTAGCCAGCCCCATTTTAAACCCATGGTTTACATGCTTCACTCCCGTTTCTACCCCAAGAGCTCCCAGTCTCCTTCCACATACCCTCTGAGCCCCTTCCTCAGTTACCTATTTGAAAGTTAAGAAGAGCAGTAGAAAATCACTATGGTATTTTGATATGGACATTTATTTGACATGCAACGTGGTGTGGTTAAAGACAAACAACATCCATGTTTTAATCCTGACTCTGCTAGTATCTCTGATCCTATTTCATCATAGTTAAAAGGAGGATAATAATACACACTTCCCAACATTGCTGCAGAGTGAAGTAAGATCACATCTGGGAAAGGACCAAGCCTAGTGCTCAATTTAAGATATGATTGGAAGATAAACCAGTATGTTTTTTAAAACATGAAAATATGGCCAATAACAGATGAGTTATATTGTGGTCTAGTTATTTTTCTTTAGTCTTGCGATGGGTCTCTTTTAGCTCTTTTTCATTTCTGGATGAAAGAAATTTTAGCACAATAACTATATTTAACTTAAATGTAGTGCCAAGAATAATGTTCTGTACAATGGACCACAAAAATGTTGAGATTGGATTTACGATCCTTCTATGTGGCTTTAGCATGCAGGGGCTTTGGGTCCTAAGGAAGATCAAAGAAAAGCTTCTTCCTACACCAAGCTCTTTTTTTTTCACCCTTACCAATTATCTACAATTTACTCCTCACTTGAGTCTTACCTCTGCAAGGACAAGGTCTTGCTTGGCTGCTCTGGACTACCTTATCCTCCCTTATTGACCACTATCATTAGTGCTTACTAATTGTGAAACTCCAACAGAGACTTCTCCATGAAAATAATATCCATCATATAGTCCCTATTTATTAATAACTTTGTTTTTGCCTAATTGTTACAACAGCCCTACAAGATAACTATAATTTTCCTGATTTTCCAAATGAGGGCAATTGAGATTAGGTAACAATGGGAGAACTTGAATTCAAAGCATGAAGTTTCTACTACACCAACCTATCTTCCAAATGTGTTTACTATTTATTCATTTGGGTTTTTAAATTTGTGGGTTGATTAATTTATGTGTGTTCCCTTTCATAAGCTGTTATAATGACAATACCTCTGAACATAATGAGAACCCCAAATCACTATTATCCCTCAAAGTTTGAACCCAAGGACTAAAGTCATTATGTATTACTATTCACTCGAAATGACTTGCTCAGTGTCACCAATTTTCTAAATGAAGGGCTTGAGTTATTTGTTTTTCATGATGAGGTGAGTTATTGCAGGGATAACTCAAGTCTTTCCTTCTCAAATGTTTTTTGAAAAATAAATTTGGAAGTAGGTATTTAGTTATAGCCAAACACTTTCAAAAGGTGTCAATAACAACCAATGTTTTCTGTCACCAGTTTTTAAAAATAGTTTACCTATGTGTTGTTTGTTTAGACATTCAGATATTACTAAATATATTCTCTTACTAAAATGCTAACTGCCAAGATTCAGCCCACAGGCATATTTTTATAGGCAAGTTACATATCCTTGAAAATTTATCATAGAAATACACAATAATGCCTACATCCCTAAGGCCAAAATCCACAAGCAGCTTCTACAGACTTATGTGCCACAGGAGGCAGCAGTTTTTCCCAACTGAATAGAACTCATAAAACTCTCAAAGGAAATGAAAACATCTTTTTAAAAACATGAAGCATCAAACCGTCACATAAAAAGAGAAAACACAGGCTAAAAATACATCCCATGTTCTTTTCAATCCTGTTTATTGTACTCATAAATTAAACTGTCCTGTATAATTTATGCATATATCATAAATATTTATTCAAATTTATCAAAAGCAACAGGGCTAGAGGTTTCTGACAGAACTAAGGCTTTGTCATTTGTGTTCATATGATTCAGCCCCTATGGACTTGGTTATTATCGACAAAAATCACAGCTGCGAATAATAGTCAGGGCTTAGAGAATTGCATCATCAGTCAAACATCAAACATTTAGTGAGCATTTGTAACATGCAAATGCTACAATGTAATAAGGCCACGAACTGTGACCATATTACAATTAAAAGATATAATTCTGTTTAAGAGTTAAATTGAATCTAGATATTATTACTATGTGCTTCGTATGATATAAACAAATAACTGATACCTATAGACCTTTGAAGACTGAGCTGGAAAATATATTTTTTAAAAGTTTGAGTTGTAAACAATTTGTTAGTCAATAGAAATGATCAGTCTTTGAAATTATGAGGTTCTCTTCAACTATATTGATTCTACTACTTCCTGCATTGTTGTTTAGAGTGGCATTCATCAAAAAGCATTCTAATTTGAACTGAGTGAAATAGTTGACAGGATTTCTCAGATCCTTTAATGTGGTAATGATTCTCCAAACCTATTCATCACTAGATATTGTTTCGTTTTATAGAACACTTATTAACATCTAACATACCTGTGTTTATGTCTGTCTGCCTTTTCAAAAGTCTGAAAGTTCAAAGAGAATTGTGTATGTGTATATTCTATTTATTATCCAAAACAATTAAAATAAGTATTTTTTAAACCTTATATCTCAGTGCCATGTGATTTCAGTATCCTCATTTGCATTTCTGTGTATGATTGAATTAACAGCAAGCCAAATGACCTCACACTATATTACACAAGCAAAGATTTCCCAGTAATTTGAATAGAGGAAAGCTGTAGGAAAATTGAATCATTACATTAAGCATGGTATATAGACTTCTTGACTCGAGAGAAATTGCTCTAGTTGACAACTCATTATCTTAGAGTAGTTTATAGTGTTTATGTTATACCTCTATACTGTCCAACTTATGACAGTTTATTAATATTAGCATAGTGAAAATTGTAAAACTTTACAAAAGTGTTTTAATGATTATTTTGCAGGACATTGTTAAAATTATTTGCAGAACAAAGTAATAAATGATAGTCAAACATTAAAAAGGAAAACTAACTGCAATGTGAATGGCAGTGCATCAAAGGATTTGTCATGTGGGAAAGCAAAGGAAGTATCTAGATGAGTAGAATAAAACCCACAAACACATCGTTCCACTATTTAATTTGATATTGACAATTTAGTTTTAGTGAAACAATTTCAACTATCATATTAATATGGATTTATATTGTTTTGATTTAATTTGGCTTTGACTTCTAAATTTGCCTTAATTTTATTGCCTTATAGAGCCACAATAATAGTGACTTTTACCCTAGTTTTATATTTGTATATATTTAAAAATAATATTATAATAAAAATAATTTAAGTCAACATTTGGGGCCTTCAATATTCTTCTTCCTCTTTATTCAGTTTTTAAAAACATAGTGAAACTGACATAAAAAAGAATTGGGTTCAGTCTCAACATTTAAATCTCTCTGAATCTCAATTTTCTCATCTGTGAAACTGGAATAACATTCCACCTTTTTCACAGAGGTGTTCGTTGAAGGCACCTAGCTCAATGTGTGACACATAATACGAGTTCAAGAAATAGTAGTTGATTTTCCATCAGTAACAACCTGTCAAAATTTGTCACTGCACTGTTTTTTATAGTCTAAATTTGAAACTTATATTTTCTACTAAACTATTCAAGATATTTGAATTGGGAAGCAAAGGTAATCAACCCAGTAATAAAAGAGTAAATATGTACATACATAAAATCACTAAATGTACATTTTAGCCAAGTGGCCAAGTGTTAAAAGCAAGGACAAAGCTTAATATCACCATAACAGAATTAACTTCTGGGATACAAATATCAATCTGAAGTGTTATTCTTTAAAACTTTTTGTGATTACAATGTTATTATTAAAATTTAGACAAACTTTCAAAATTTGGTATTATAGGTTAGGAACAATAATTTTTTAATTTTTATTTTCCAATTAGAGTTGACATTCAATATTATATTAGTTTCGGGTGTAAAGCATAGTGATTGAACATTTATATAATTTACAAAGTGATACCCCCAATTAGTCTGGTACCCACCTGGCACTATGCATGGTTACGACAGTATTATTGACTATATAGGGATTCTATACTTTACATCCACATGATTATTTTGTAACTACCAATTTGAACTTTTTAATCCCATCCCTTTACCATTTTCACCCAGCCTTCCAACCCTCACGCCCACCTGGCAATCACCAGTTTGTTCTCTGTATCTATAAGTCTGTTTTCATTTTGTTTGTTGGTTGGTTATTTACAGACAATAAATTCTTAGGACAGTTAGCTGTTAGATTTTTCTAGAGGCTATATTTGTTTTATTGGAGAGATTCCCTCTTTCAAGCGACACGTATAATAACATCACTCACTTTTTTTGTGTGCAAAGCAGAAAATGTTTTTTAGGACATGTTTTTCTGGAAGAAATTTCTACCCAGATTCACAGCTTGGGTGAGTATGGAAAATCCTTTATTTTTCTGTAATTGACAAACTATAATAATCATTCAAAAAAGCCTTTTGTTCATGTTTTTGAACCTATCGACCTAAAACCATGATAAAGTATTTTATTAAAGCATCTTACAAAGACTATTGTTTTGAAATTTGAGTAGTACAAGGTATGTTTTGAGTACCTTATCTTTCTCTAAGATTATCTTCTATCCTTCATATACTTTATCTTCATCATGAATGTTACCATATATATTGCTGGAGCTTTTTATCCTTGTGGAAATTCTTGAAAAATGGCATATATGGAATTAAAGAATAAAAATTAAATACTATTCTAACAAGTTATTTTTATTTAATGTTATGAATCCCAGTTCACAAAATGACTATTAAGATTAGCATTATGTTTTCTTATTAATAATATCTATCTCTATTTTTCTCTTATATTATTATTTTTATGTTTCTGAACATTTATTCATAAAAAGTTTGTTTTTCTTCCTAAAGTTTTCTATTTAATGTCTCCCTTTATCTGCAATTTACAAATCCAAAAGCTCTGCAAAACAAAAATATACTCATAACTCATTTGGCTGCAAAATCCATCTGATCTGATGTGAGGCTTAGTGAAAATATTCATGTGTTTTACGCTGCAGTGATGTGTTTCATTATTTTGTTTCCCAGTCTCCCACTCCCACCCCTTGGAGGAGCTGATAAATACAGTGCATGTAATATATTACCTTCCTAAACTCTGCATATTTCTGAATTCCAAATGATATGTAAGACAAGGGATTATAGACCTGTATTCAAAATAACTTCAATCTTTATATGAAAGTTCTTAATCATTGGTACATAAAATTAGTAAGTTTACAGTCATTATTATGAAGCATTTTATTCTCAGAATAGTCAAAATGCACTTATGCTTTAGCTGACAAAATTTGAACACAGCACACAAGTGAACTTTACTTTTTAGAATACTTTTAAGCATTATAATAATTATAACTATTATATATTTACATTATGTATAATATAATATAAATAACATAAATATATAATATATAAACATTATAATCACTTATATTTGAAAGTAAATATTTAGATATTATTAACATTACTCTGAATAATGTACCTTGTTTGTATTACTGATACTGTGCTGCAGAGGAGGTATTCGGCTATTCTGCCCTTCAAAAGCCAAGGTTAAGTCTGAAACTGAAGCCAAATAGTAAATTTTGACTGTATATTAAGGTTGAAGTCAGACTTCAGTGGATCGTAGATTGTATATCTATGTGGATTTTCAGTTTTTCCCAAATAGCATTATTACATATATGTTTTGAAGTATTTTGGACCTATAAAATTTAATACAGAATGAGCATTTATAACAGTGGTAATTACTTTTTGAAATCAAATTATAGAGTTCTCTTTTTAAGTACTTTTTAAAATATAAATTTACTGAAAAGCAATATATATATATTTTTTTAACCAAGAGAAAAGATGAGACTGTGTCTTGGGGGTGGTGGATAGTACACGTATAGATGAGGGTAGGAGTCCATTCTTAAGTAGCTTCCTACAATGTAAAGACCATGGTCATTGCATCCAAATATCTATATTCAAATTTCAGTTCCATTTTTTTCTAGCTGAATAACCTTGGGAAAGTTACTTATTTTCCAGATAATTGGTATCTTCATCTATAAAACTAAGGCAATAAAACCTACCTTTCAGGACGATTGATAATATTAAACTAGTTAATGTTTGTAAATGTAGAACATAGAGCCTATCACCTCGGAAACAGTCAAAAATGCATGCCCCCTTGCTTAGGGGAAAAAGTTTTGAAGATGTAAAATGTTAGAGCTGTGATTAAACCTCTACCTTTACTAAGTGAACTAAATGGATAACTGGATGCCTTCTGCCTTGTGCCCATCCACATAATGGAACTCCCTGTAGGCCAAAAATGTCTGCGCTCCTTAGATGGAAAGTATTGTAACAGAGGAAAGTAGTATTCTGATTGGTTCTTTCCGTTACATCGCAAATGAGAGAAACATAGGATGGCTGACTTTCACTGTCCCCCTTTGTACTTTTTCTCTTGTCCAACTAAAATGGCTGATGGATTCCATTTTTTTCTGTATTCCTTTACAGAGCTTTGAGAATTGAACCAGAGCAGCTGCATACCAAACCCTTCTCTACAACCAGGAAAATCCCCTAGATTGCTCATATCTCCAGAAAAATGGAGGAGTGGGGTAGCGCTTTGCAGGATGTAGGCTGGATTTTATACCATTCCATATAAATTTCAGCACCTTCCCTTTAAAGTTCAATTGCTGATCTACAGTTTGGGAGAACTGGGAATGTTCCTATTATTGTTATTATCAACAGCAGTGTTATTGTTACTTACACATACAAAGATGTCTCTTCTTGTCTTGAAATAGGGCACATGAAGTATGAGAAACAGTCATTAAAAGTAAAAATATGCCTCTCATTTTTCTAGTATAATGTTTAGAAAATGTAACAGTTGTCTCAGACAAAGGTTAATTAAATGATTTAAGTATCATTTTCAGGAATGCCCCGAAGTCTCATTTTAAGTTCTTTATTTTAGTTTTTCTTTTATGACGAGGGTTGTCATTATATCTTATTTTATGTGTTTATCATTTTGCTACAATTGTATCCTCTTTTGGAATTTTCATTTTTTCCATGGAATATTAAATTTCATAAGTGCCAGGAGAAAATGAAAACACTTTAAGAAGCTGGAAACCTACTGTATCTCTTGCATGATGCCAGCAAAAACAACCAACAAGCCAATAAAGGGGAATCCAAGGGAAATGCAATGTCTATAATGGGTTGTCCAACAAAATGGCAGGAAAGCATGAAAAGGGAGAGCCTGGGTTAGTCACTCTTCTTGTGCTCCTTTGAGGCCCCCGAAGCCCTTCAGCTTCAGCAGATCATTATTTGCACCTGCTTTTTGAGGAAGACATCAGGCAACCTGGGCTTCCTTCATTGTGTTGCCCTTCACCACAGCTTTCCTCAGATCTCTGAAGAGGAAGGGACTTGCTTCCTGTTCAGGGAAAACTCACCTCCACGTGATCTCATCCTTTCCGATCTTCACTGTGGCCTTGTTCTATTTCAGGCACCTCCCCCACCCCCAACCCCACCCTTGCTGGTTTGACTGCTTTTTGACCTACAAACATGTTCTATTTTCCCCATCCCCACCCTAATGTCCCATGTGGTTTTTTTTAGTACCAAACCGTCACTTTTAAATCCAGATCTACTCTCCTAAAGTGGTTCTCCTGAGGGTCCTGAGTAGCCTTTCTAACTAACACAAATCCATTGGTCTCTTCTCTGGTCTTATATTCTTTGATCTTAGCAGCATCTGACAGGGTCGACCATCAACTCTCTGCTAAAACTTTCTTGAAGTCTTAAGACTCCCCTCTCTAAACTTTGACCTCACTACCCTTCACAGACTTTTTTTTCTTCCTATTAAATTAGGTGCTACTAAAGGTTTTTCTAGACCCTCTTTTTTAAATCTTACTCTCTCTTAGTGCTGTCCTTTGGAGAGCTCATCTCAAATCTTTCAACTTTTTGCAAGTGATTACAAAATCTATGTTTACAATTCTGACTTCTTGCCTAATTCAGCGTCTGAATTTCCAATTGCCTGCTACATGCCTCCACATTCCAAAATAATTTAATATTTAAATCAAAAGGAGTCATCTCATCTCTGAAACTTTCTTCTCTGGAATATTGCATTTCTAGCCTTTAAGAGTTTTGAAGTGCACATTCAGTTCCTTCCTTTCTCTTATTACCTACATGAATTTAATCAGTGAATAAGACCAGACTTTGGAACCAGATTGACTTGGGTTGAATTCTTGTTCTGCTATTTTCTAAAACTGTGATCTCAGGCTAATTGCTTAACTCCCTGTGTTTCTTCATTTGAATTAATCAAGTACCCATATTTACCAAGACTAGATGTTGTACTAATTAAATGAGATGTTTACAAAGCACCTTGTGTATGCCTGGCATATGATAGACATGCAAATCATTTTTCTACTTTTTACTTTTTTAGCTTTGCTTCCACATAGTCTCTACAGCCTTAGCATTTTCTTTCTCCATGTTGCTGACACTGGTACCACTTCAGTTTCATATCTCATCATTTGCCTAGATGATTGCAACTTTTGAAAAACATTTTACCTGTAGCATCTTCCTGCCTCCTATCCATCCTCGTTACTACTACTTGAATTCTTTCTGGAGCCCTGACAGAATCCTATGATGTCACATGGCATACAGAATAGATTACAAGCTTCTTGTCTTCATATACAGGTTACTCCACAACCTGGTCCTTTCAACTTTTTAAAATCACTACTATATACTCAACCCCCTGAGCCCAGTGCTTTAGCCAGACTTGACTCTTAATTAGACATTCTTTATTTTCCCACCTCCTTACCTTTGGTCACTTAATGCTTTTTGCCAGCTAGTGGTGTCATAAGACCTGGTTGGGCCATGGAGCCTATTATCTGCAGTTTAGTGAAACAGTATTGAGAGGAAACCACAAGGAGGTAAGCTTTATTTAACACAGAAATTATGTGCCAGAAACATTTCCAAGTGTTTTGGAAATACCAGCTCACTTAGTTCTTATAACAACCCCATGAGTTTGGTGCTATTATAATCCTAATTCAAAAGCTTAGGAACCTGAGGCACACATGAAAATGTTATGTCATGTGCCCAAGATCATAATAAAGAGCTAATAAATAGCAGAACAAAGCTTCAAATACAGATAGTTAGGTTCTGTGCTCTATTCTAAAGCTTTGCTGGGGTAGTGCCAACGTAAGCAGTTCTAACTAAGGTCACCGGTCCCAGTGAAGCTACAAACCAACAGGCAAGACCAAGACAGAAAGCCAAATGGGTCAGGAATGAGAAGCATTGATGTTTGAGGAGGTTCAAGATTGGCAGTTGCAAGATGAGCAGACAGGAATTACATGAGCAAAGTTCAAGGGTTCATGACTGCTTTTAATGAGGTGCCCGTGACCTCTGCTCTGATCGGCTTGGGAGTGGTTCAGGGATCCAACACAGGCGAGTCTATCTTGTTAACAGTCATTTGTGTGTCCCTGTCTCCTATGAGAAATGAGCCTCCAGAAAGGAGGAATCATGTGTTCCTCACGTTTGAAGCCACCATAGTATCTAACACAGCACTTTTATTTGGTCAACAAATATTTATCAAGGGCCTATATGCGGAAGGAGTGTAGGGTTTAGGGGCATTTCATGATCCCCTCCCTTGGAGTTACTTTGGTGCCTCTTCTCTGATTTGATCTGTAAATTGTATTTGTACAAGGCATCTAATTACCAAGAGTTTCTCCACAGTCTTTGTAGAAGCTATACAAATTACCTGAAAACCACATAGCTGTCTGGAAATGAATTAGGGCTGAGACTCAAAGAAATAACTCCAGGGAGTTTTAATTAGAACTGTACACGCATCACAGAGATTCCTTGCTATTTGATGAATCAAACCTGATCCCAATAAATTTGCCACACTTAGCTCAATTACAAGTGCGCCGTATCCTTCCCTGTATTCCTCCAGTGTCTTGCACAGTCTCTAAATATAGTAGGTTTGCTATATATACTCAATGATAAGAAATATTAGTGAAAATTTCATATCTGAACACTTTCTGTTTTTATCTTTGAAGTTTAAAGTTGTTTTCCTTAGGGGGAATGTTGGCTGTTACAACATAGAAGAGTCTGGGTTAAATGTCACATGTTTTCAACCCTAGAATTTAACAATAGCAAAAAAAAAAAAAAAAAAAAAGTTCAAGATAAATATCTCTGTTTAAAAGCTTACACAAAGTAAAGTTTACTCTGTTTATTATTGACCATCAACCTAGACTTTTAATGTTTTGCTTCCACTGGGATAAAAAAAAGGTTTTTATTGCCGTTTCTCCTCTCTTGTAATTATAGTGATTTTGAAATTACTGGACCAACTCTCTGACCTTCAGGCAGAACTATGTTTAAAAACTTCTCTGAGCAACTGAGAATTTGTCCTGTTTTTAAATACCCTTAGAGCCAATTGCACAACTCACCAGTAACCTATTTATGTAGTGTTTAATAGCTCAAGTCTTGTGTCTAATCTAATCTTCTCGCTGACATTTCTTTCTTTTTTCTTTACTGGAGCTTGAGAATGACTGGGTAACTGTGTAATTACTTTGTGAAGTCATTTGTCTTTCTCAAGAAGAGACGTGAAAAAATTTAGGAAATGGAGTTACTGAAGTGTATATCCTTGCATATAGGGTCTTCCTGGGTATCAAAGATGCTTCTTTGAATATATGGTATAATTGAACTTGAAGTACAAATGTGTGAGATTGAGTCCAGTCCCATTTCTAACTCTTACAAGCTATGTGACTTTAAAGAAGTATAGTATAATCTCTATGAGATTCAATTTCTTTATGTGTAAAATGGGATCAGATTACCCAAAAGAGTGATATTTCATAAACAGGGAAATACTGTGCATAAATAAAGCATGACTATTGGTGTCCCAGGTATAAACCCCCAAATCCTTTTCCATTTCTACTTTAACTTTATAGATGAGATTATTCTTTATTTTATATTAAAGAGGTCTAAAACCATGTTCCTTTGGAGATGGGAGCATGTCTATTAGAAATAATTCAAATTACTAAATTATCACAGAAAAATAAGAAATTGCACTTGTGTGTATACCTTCTTCATGAAGCTATAAGTTCTTCAGGTCAAGGATTCTGTCTTATTAATCTTTTTAGCCTCCACTGCCTGCACAATGCACAGTGTAGATATTTAGCAACTATTCATGGGATTCAAAAATTGCTTGACTAAATTATTTATACATTAAATGTTAGCTGGTTACCTAAATAGAGACCTGATATACCATTAATTACTAGAACTGCTCATCTTCAAGTGCATAGAAAAATGTTTTCCTTCCTGTCCCCCACATATACCATCATAAAGATTCTTAATTTAGCAACAAATCAGACCCAAATTAAGTAATATAACATATCTTAAATCCCACAAACTCTTCTTTGCCCTAAAACTGTATATTCATCCTAACAGAGGAATAAATTCTTTAATTTCATAGATCAGTAAGATTAATTATTAGATAAAGAAGCAAGTAAGATATTAAAAAAGAAACACGATTGAAAGAAGCAAAGAACATTTAAATGGCAAATATTTTACTCCAGGGACTTGGCTAAAGCATTTGAAAATCTTGGGGCCAATTATGTGAACTCTGGAGACTGTTGGGAGGGTAGTTACAGCTATGTGGGTGCTGGAAAAGAATATGTCTTTTCTTTACACAAGCTTCCAGAACTAGTTCTCATGAATGCCTAAAATATTTGGTGTGGTGTTTTATAAAGTCATGTCAGGAGTTTTCTTTTTATTTACCCCCTTGCTTTAAGAGAAGTTATTGTCCTCTTGAGCTTCTTTTCAAACACAATTTGCTTCATGTTAGCCTATGTTGTTGGATATTTGTAGCAACTTCATAAATTCTTTTTTTCAGTTGAGCTTTATAATTTAAACCTTTCTATTTAAAATGCAAATTCACCAAAAGGGGTATAAATGATGGAACATTTTAGTTTTTCCTGTTCTTTTTCATTGACTTTATCAAATAAAAGAACTACTTGACCTCACCTTCTGTGGTCTGGGGGAGGGAATACTGAAAGACTCTCTCTCCTAAAGGTCCTTGGGCATCTTCCACATTTGGCCTAGTTGGGCTCATGGTCAAAGAACCTAGGACAATATCAGAATTCACCAACAAGTCTATGATTTTAGAGTAAGCACAGCCTATTCATGGTACTTGAGCTACACAAGATTATTCATACTCAAATACAGAAATGTCTGATCAATCGTAGTGATTCTTTGCTACTTTTCATGAATGCAACCTTACTTTTCCTCATAGTACAGTGCTTTAGGCCCTTGATAGGAAAACCTCTTGCCATCCCAGGAACAGAGAATACTGACACAGTTAAAGTACGTGATTTGAATGACAGATATTGTGCAGAAGAAAGATACATTCTGAGGGTTACTCTTCACAGAAAAGTGTGATTAGAGCCTGTGATTAGAGCCTGTCCTCCAGACCTTCAGCCTCTTTTGAATTTATAGATGTCATTCCTAGTACAAACCAGGGAAATGAAGCCAGAGTTAAACCATGAGACTGGAAATTAATTTGGAATCTACACCTTACTTTTGAAAGGATATCATGTTAAATTTAATGCATATCTTAGTAAGAGAAACTATATAAACAAGAATTTTGTCAAAGTATTTGTTGTAGCCATTTTACGATTTGCTCTG
>PVKZ01002563.1:193824-212277 GCA_004027375.1 Macroglossus sobrinus | reverse complement strand
TTCTTCCTTCACTTTGTTCATTTTCTTGGCTTCTTTAAACCGTACAAGGAAATATCTCTGCACCCACAGAGAATCTCCAGGACCCAAACGTCAATGGGTTTGAGTAAGAGTTTTTACTGCTACTGTTTTCTGTTAATGGAATTAAACAACGTTTCCCTCAGCGTATTCCCCGAGAGCGTTTTCTGAATCAGGAAGGCACAGACTGATTCTGAGTTAGAAATATGGCTGGGCCTTCTTGGAGGTTCAACCTTGCAGGATTTTATTCAAAAGGATGTGTGTGGTGTGTGGAAGAAAGGGACCCTGTCACTGAAACCGTCGTGGAGAAAACCCACCCAAGACGACAGGGGTTCCTTGGGGACTTTGCTCTGTAGGCCCACGGTCTCACAGATGAGTTTCACCCCCACGATGGCGTCTTGAACTCTCAGACTCGTCTGTGACATGGGCAGCAGAGTTTCGGAGAAAGTGTGCATTGCCGTCCTCGGCTCGGCAAAGAGATCTGTGAGTCCTAGATTTAGTGCGGAGGTCGCCTTGTAAAGCGTGTCAATGTTGGATCGTTATGCTGTATGCCTGACACTGATATTGCACCCCAACTAGTCTTAAATTTAAAAGAAAGGAAAAGAGGAAATACTGCACCAAAGGGCTGCGTCAGTCCTGAGTGGGACACCCATAACCCGAGAGCAGCATTCGGGAAAACCAACATCAGCAGCGCAGACGGCAAAGGCCGGCGTAGAAAACCGTCCTGTTCAGGGGGCGTGTTGAGCACCTGGCGGCATCACTGGGCGTGGTGTCTTCACCCAGCCTGGCACCGGGCGTGCTCACGTACTTCCTGTGGAGTGCCTGGTGGGCCGCCGGCTGGGGCGCCTCCCTCCTGCGTCCACCGGGGTGGGATTCTGCTTTGAGGGTGGACTGGATGTACCGGGAAGCAGAGCCTGTGCGGGAGCCCACGTCCAGCGTAAGCAGAGTGGGCCTGACTTTTTGGTGCTCCCAGTTCCAAGGTGACACCGTGCCGAGGAATATGACGTGTAACCGAACAGCACAGGGAATGCGCTGTTCCAAGACGTCCGATTGGTGGGGAAACTGAGACGTGGAAACAAACAGAAGGGATAGAGTGCTGAGCAGGCAGCTGGGTGCAGAGGAAGAGCAAGTAAAGCAGAGGGAATGATTTTCAAAGGAAATACGGATAACTAGAGAAAGAAAGGCTGGTGCTGCTGAGAAGTTGTCTGAGCATCTCGCTCTGGGTCCGGGTCAAGCCAGGGGGCCAGGTGGGGCCGTGCTGAGCGTTTTCCTCGGGGAGCCTGGCCTCTCAGTGAGTCCAGCTGTCAGGGACCATGCCAAGAACGGGCGAGACGCTACACAGTCGGGGGAGGGAGGAATCTCCCAGAGAAAACAGCCCAGCAGGATGGGAACTGGTGAACGGCTGGCTGTCAGCGGCCCTGCAGGATTTCACTCCAAAGAAAACGTGGGGCTCGTGGTGGGAGTAAAACCCATCGCTAAGGCCATTGTGGAGAAGATCCATGCCAGAGCATCAGGTCCCCCTAGCGACCCTGTGGTTCAAGACTGTGGTGTCTGCCTTGGTGGCTTCACCTCCACTGGCTCCCAGCACGCTCAGAATGGTGTGGGACGTGGGCTGCCATGTGGGTCGGTCACGCTGTCCCCTCAGGGGCCTCCTCCTCCGTCAAGGGGCTGTCCTGGCCTCCCCTTTCACCCTCCCTCTGGTCATGACAACCAAAAATGCCTTCAGATATTGCCACACGTCCCCTGGGGGCACAACTGTTCCTCATTGGGAACCATGGCTGCAGATAAAGAACTAAGACTCAGAAAGTCCACAGGGTACATTGTGGGGATGCACGAGGAGTTGGTGCCCAGCCGGACCTGGGAACCGCTCCGTTGGGAGCCCCCCAGGCATCTCGGCTTTCTTGGATGGTGGTCTCAGCTGGAGTGCAAACCTGTGCAGACTCCGGCCCGGGGCTCGGACCTGCCCATTGCACCTGACTCACTGTCCCCGTCAGTGAGAACGTTTCCCCACCTCGCTGCGTCCCCATGCCCTTGTTTGTGGAAAGGCTCGGACGCCAACAACGTCCACCCCGCAGGGTGGTAGGCGAATCCGACAAGATGAGCCGAGGTCTGGCCGCGCTGGAGTTCTCGGTCATGCTGGTCGGGGCCCTTCTCTGCCAGCCGCTGCACACGCTAACGACCCACTTCCAGTTCCCGTGCCTGCGTGGGCCCATCAACACCAAACACCCTTCCACCAGCCTCTTCCTGTGACGAACTCCTTCCTGCCCATCGAGACCCAGCTTAAGTTTCATCTCCACAAAGCAAGCTATGGACCCCTCCCCAATGCGATGCCCTTTTGCAGCCCCAAAGCACCAGGGTTACCCCATTCCATGTGCTCAAATGTCTGTGTTTGTGTCTGTCTTCCTCACGAAACCTGCTGTGGGCAGGTACGTCAGGGACCTGGTTCAATTGATGCATCTGTCCCTGTGGTGTTGGGAGCCATTCTTGCTGAATGCCCTGCAGACAGGGTTGGAGTTGCCTGCAAGCTAGAAGTTTGCAGAGCAGGTGAGCTCATTAATGGACAGCTTGTTACTGAAGGAGGAAGTTTGGCTTAATGGATAGCTCGTTAGTGAAGGAGGAAGTTTGGCTTAATGGATAGTTTGTTGCAGAAGGAGGAAGTTTGGCTTAATGGAAAGAGTTGAATGTTCCTTGCCCCAGGGAATAAGAGACAAAAACAGGAACAAGGATGTTTTGAGAGAACTTATGTAAAGGTCAGCAATCATTTGCATATGTGTGGGTGTTGCTTCTCCTGCTCTTCCAAGGATATATATATATGCTGTGCTAAATAAACTCAGGGGCGTAGTATTCACTGTTCGCCCTCCTGACTCTGCCTTCTGTCAGTCTGTCTCTTTTTTTTTCTCAATCCTCACTCCCTCTCTCAAGAACTGTTCACTCTTAGCCGGCTGGCTCCGGCACTGTGGCACTCGGGTGGGATTCTGCGAGGCAGACATGGGAACGGCGTGTGAACTGTGGGGTGGAGACGTGGTCTAGACGTTGGAAGGCATGAGAGCCAGGCTGGACACCGAGAGAGCCCTTACATGTCAATTCTGTGTTCAGTTTATCAGTAGAGGGAACGCTGTCATATGCCTTTGGTGACGGCTCGGGGTGGGGGGAGGCAGTTAGGAAATAGTTTGATCTGAACTGTGCCATGGGAAGATGATCCTGGCAGTAATTTACAGTCTGCATCAGACCAGATGAACTCTGGAGGCAGGAGAAGGTCAGTGAAGCCACTTAAACAACGACGGCGGGAGACGGGACCCAGTGCCCAAGCGCAAACACAGCTCAGACACCCTCACGGTAGTAAAAGTGTCAGCATTAGGAGGACGCTGACGGACGGATGATCCCTGGTAGTTTGGGGGAGATGAAAGAGAAGTGGAATGAATAGTTGGAACTATAGGAAGGTTGTTCTGCTGGTGAGAATTGTTGCATAGGAGCGTGGGAGATCAAAGAAAGTTCTGGAGTCTTCTCTGAGACCCAGAAAAAACACAGATGGCCTTCTCCTTTTGGGGATGGGTTAAGTGACCTGACTGAGGTTAAGGGATGCAGCCAGCGGGGAGGGGCATGGGAAGGCTGGGCAAGCTACGACGAACGCTCCTGTGTATTTATTTTAGACATCTGAATCCTTCCTCACAACTTGAATTAGAAAGCCCAGACCAGTTAGGTCTTATTTCTAAGGAGAAATATAGACCATAGCAACCTGCAAAAGGGGAGATGGTTGAAGACTACATGGAAAAGCCAGATTCAACTATATAGCAAAAAAAAACAACATCAGAGACGAATAACCTTGAGTATTTAGGAAAGAAGATCTAAATTTCTACTGATGCCTGCAGCTGATGTGAAGCTTCTGTGCATCCCAGAGGTGACAGCACGTCTCACTTCTTTCCAGAGCTCATACGTAAAGTCTATCTCAGGCTGCACGTTGGCCTCCCTTAAGTCATGGCCACATTTGTCAAATCAAAGAGCGGTGCGAAGTCCCCTTACCTGACTGGATGTAAGAAGCCTGGGTCCGAGGCTCGACAGGGAGCCCTCCCTGGGTCGCACGCTGCTGCTTGGAGGAGACAGAGGAGCCTCCACCTGAGACAGGGCCGCTGGCATATTCTCTTAGATGAAGGCGGGACGGTAAGCAGCTACAGAAAGAAATCAAGAGCAGACCTCAGCTCCAAAGTCAGTGCTTGCCATGTTCTCCTCTCCCGCTGCAGCTGTGGTCTGGCCAGCCAGCAGCCTTGGGTGCTCTTGGAGGAGACTGGCAGGAGGGAGCCAATGCGCTTCTGGCCTGGTGAGAGGCCCTTTGCCCTCACCTGGGCTTTCAGGAAGGGCGCCGGGGTCCTGAATTATTGATGCCTGCCTAAGTAAATGGTCGCAGAGCATAGGCAGAGCCCCCTCCCCTCCCCAGGGGCCTGCGGGGAGCAGAGGGGGAGTGAGCGTGTCTCTCGGGGATGGTAGCACGTTTAAACGGAGTACTCGTGGAGTCCCGGGTCAAGTGCATCCCACCCGTGGAGCCTCTTTCGTGGAAACCCTCTCGTGTTCGCTTCAGGAATTAAGACTGCGACTCATGGGCTGGAGGAGACCGCAAATTCAGATGTTCTGAGCTCGTGCAACAATAAACACGAGGCTAATATTTGCAAAGGAAAAACAAAAAAAAACCTTCAAGAGAGTAAAGAAAGAGGACGAGGGGGAAGGGACCGTCATGGCTTCCTTGTCCAGCCCGATTGAATGAGCAAGGGCGGGGGGCCCCTTGGTCAGGACCCCTGGCGCATAGGACAAAGGGTGTCAGACAAAGAAAGGATGAATGAAGGGGGTAGAGAAAATGACTCTTACGTGGTGGAGGGCGACAGGTAAGATGGGAAACGGCTGGCATGTTTGTTGTTCCCTTTCCACCCACCTGCTCCATCCACACTTTTAACCTCGAAACCGGACCAGGGCAGGCAGCCCCCATGTACTGTCACCGTAGCCGGGATGCTGAGAGCTGCCTCTCAGTGAGCCACAGAGTGAAGCCCAAAGCGAGCAACCGCCATGGGGCTCGTCCCTTCCGAGCGGGCCCATCAGGAGGTTCTGCGACCATCCGTGCACCACCCACCACATCCAGGGGACCTCCCTGCCCCCCGGCACACGCCACACTCCCAGGGCGGAGAGGGACGGAGCGTGCTACAGGAGTTCACAGCCTGGCCGGAGCAGCGCCTGAGAACACACGGCTGCCGGCTTACGCTCCTCCATTTACTTTGAGTAACGGGAGTTAATTGAACATGTCTCACGCTTCCCCGCAGCTCTTACCAAGCCTTGGGAGACGTCAGACCTCAGCTGCTGCCAAAAGCAGCCCGCCAGGGACAGATACGATGTTTAAAAGAACGGTTTTGCATTTCCTCCGTAGAGCTGGTTAGGAGATGGTATTCGGAGGAGTGGGGTTGTGCAAATAAAAATAAGATGTTAAACGAAGAGAAGGAGAGACATAAGCGAGGAGGATAATATAGCCTGTCATTTGTCCTTTCCACAGGTAGGATGGAGTGCCCGTGTTTAAGATGCTCAGCAAGGGGCTGACCCTGGCCTAAGGAAGGTCGGGAAGGCATTTTTAAAAAAGCAGCCAGGTCATCCAGCGGTTGTCAAAGCCGTACAGAAGGTCACACACACTCAGACCAGAATGCCGTGGGCTGGACACCGACAGCACAGGCAAATGTCCAGAGAATCGGCGCTGTAGTGTGTCCAGGCCATAAAGGATGAATCCACCGAGGGAAGGATACATCTGAGGGCTTGAGGGTCAGTGAGGTTTTGAAAGCAAATTAATAAGGGAAGAGCATCTGAGATGAGAGTGGGGCGGGGTGGGGTGGGGTGGGGTGGGGCAGGGTGAAAAGCAGAGCAGGAGAGTCCGCACAGCCTTGGGAAAACGAAATACAATCTGTGGGACGCACAAAGTCATGTCCACATCTCCATGCCCCATGCCCTGAGGGCGGTCCGAGCCAGCACCATTATAACATCTCTCTCTCTCTCTTTTTCAAATATTTTAAAGTTAAATTTATTGGAGTGACATCGGTTAATAAAATTACATCCTGCTGGACGCTGCCAGCGGCCACCTCCTGGATCCCTGCAGCCCTTTGCTGCCCGTCCCTCACCCCGGTCTGGTCTCTGCAGAGCAGCCAGACTGGCCTTATTTAAGCATTAATTAGATCACATCATGCACCCCTAAAAAGGAAGGCCACGTGCTTCCTTTAAAATCCCCACTCACCTCTCCCTCTCGCCTGTCGAGTCTGCTCCAGGCCTAGTGGTCTTATCTCTGCTCTTCACAGTGACCACCAAGCTCATTTTCCCATTAAGGACTGTAGACTCACCTCGCCAAGAACAGCCCGCTCCTGCCCGCTTTGGCCACCTGGCTCCTTCTCAGGTTATCTCTCCGACTCCTTGATGAGTCCTGTTCCTCTGGACCACCGCTGGGGCAGCTTCTGGAGGTCCAGATCGGGGAGCTTCCGGTGGCAGGGAGAATGCCCCATCTGCTGAGTCACCTGCTCTGGGAACTCGGCACAAAGCAGCTGCCACATGTGTTTCTTTCACAGCGTTCGCCACCAGCTGTGTTTGTCGGGCGCATCTGTTTGTTTGCTTGTTTGCTGTCTTCCTGTTAGAAAGTGGGCTCTGTCAGAACAGGGCTTAAGTCTGCAGAGCACCTGGCACATCAAAAGCCCATGGCAGATCAGGTGGAATGGACAGATGAGTGATGGGACAGGATGTCTGGTGGGGCTGTTAGGGGCGTCGCATGGAGCCCTTACTTTAAGGAGAGTTTCGACCACGTTTATTTACAAGCTGGGCTCTCGCAGGTGCCGTTGGGAATAAGACGGAGAGGAGGCCTCGGCCCACGGAACTTTCTGTAATGATGGGCGTGGTCTGTGCCTGCACTGTCTGTCCAGCACAGCAGCCATCGGCTACGTGTGGCTTCGGAGCATTCCAAATGGGATCGGCAGGCCTGAGGAAAGGGTGCTTTATGTTACCTGATTTTAGTTCATTTAAATCTAAATTGCCACAAGTAGCTAGTTGCTTATTAAACAGTGTAAGTCAAGGCGGCCACAGCCACTGCCTGATCACATATACTTCAGTGTCTTTTATTTGAAAAATACTAAAAATGTTGGTTTTACCAAGTCTCTGTCGTATTTCTAAGTCTCATTTGTCTTAGTCATAGATAATCTTACTTTGGGTGATGCCGCCTCTTTGGGGAAAATGCTAATTCCTTCAAGGTTGTTCTTCTGATGCCTCCCCCGATCCCCGCCAGCCAGTCTAATTTGTCTCTCTAAGGTGGCATCTGGACACAGCCTAGGGGAGACTCTATCGAATAGTGTGGGTGAGGGCACCACGCCTGGGTACGGGTTCTGCTCAGAGTCCCCTTGACTCCTCGGAGGTGCCCTTACTGGTCACAGGATGCCCTATGGACAGTAATCACTAACGTCCACAGCTGACAAACCCCACAGCCAGGCTCCTCAGCATGAACAAGACACAGTGGCATTCCTTTGATCTCAGGATCTCATTATGTCCTAGGCTTGCTGCCACCTGCCCCTGCCTTGGGCTGTCCACCTGCAGCCTCACCCACGGGTGCCATTGCCTTACACCAGCCCCTCGTGAGGTCCCCACTGGGAATGTAAGGTACATGACTCAGGAACTGAAGGTCACTTGGAAGCCCCGTCCTAAGTGTAAGTGTCCATGCCTTGTCCACTCGCCTCCCTGCATTCACCCACTGCGTGGGGTGATGGCCCAGGCCAGGAGCCGGCCCAGGTTGGTCGAGGCCCGTAGCGAGCTCCCGCGTGTGACACGATGGGTGTGAGCCGCTGCCGTCTGTGCGAGAGTCTGGGTGCTCGATGCTGTCACTGCAGAGCATTGCCACCCCTCTGCGTCAGGAGGCCCTGGGCTTGTGGACTGCCTGCCGGGGGTGCGATGCCTGCAGGTGGCAGTTCCCACAGCCCCAGCAGCCCTCGTGGTGAGGGTGTGCTCACTGCTGCTTGGGGATACAGCGGCCATGCAGCCCATGCCCGGCTGATGGGCCTCCCTGGCGTGTCTGCGTGCCAGCGTGACCCCCCTTCCCCCCACCACCCCGTTCTGTGCCGTGTGGGGCCTGCGCATTCTGGTTGGACTTCCACATGGGTTTTGGCTGTGTGGGGCGACCAGCGTCCTAAACAGACAATTTTCTGATAAGATTTGCTAAGTCATCTATCAATTACCCTCGCAGGCTCTTAGCTCTGCGAGAATTTGCTTGCTAAAGCCCATGAACTTCAAAGGAAGCAGGAATGAGTTTCCTGTAACAACGCCTGATCCACAAGCATCCCGGTAAGGGAAGAAAGAACAGGAGTGGTCCAGACGGCCAAAGGCACAGAGGGATGTCTTCTGAAGAGTCTCGTATCGTTCAGTGACCAGATGCCAAGAGCATCGCACAGACAGGCGAAGGAGGCCGAGGACCACAGGGACGACCCCAGGGTGAGGGCACGCGGTCAGGGACAAAGGGTCACTCGATAGAGCGGGCAGTGGCTGTATCAGCGTGTGTGGTGTCCTCACAGAATCGTGACCTCAGACTGGAAAACACCCCAGATTCCACCTCATCTGCACGCTCACCCCTCTGTGACTTGTGCTCCTCCGAGTCGTCTGGGAAAATAGGATCACGAAACATTCCGGGGAGTCAGCAGCAAGTGGTTGCCAACAGGGTTGATTCCGCGGAATTTCAAAATGTTGGGGGTGGGTGGCGGAAACCAGTCTATTTGGAAAGTTGATATCCCAGAGGCACCGCCTGGACGCTACTGCTCCTCACGGCTCCGCCTCTTTCATCCTGTCACCCCTCCCCCAACTCCACGCAGAGAGTGCTCACCCCTAACCCCACCCTGGGTATGAGGCCATGGGAGCAGAACCCTCAGTCCGAAGCCCAAACCCTTCCCGAGCCCCGACTCAGGCTTTCACACATGCACGCTCACTGGGCACCCTCACCCCCAGGGTGCACCCAGCCCACTAGGCCCCCAGGCAGGTGTGAATGAGCTGGGACCACTCTGATTCCCTTACACCCCGACATGCGGCTGGGACGGCTGCTCCGAATGCCTTCTGGTCATGCTTACAGAAATAATCCCGCCGACCTCACATCCCATCTGAGGGCAGCTCCTGGACAAAGCTGGACAAGCTAAGGCAAAAGGAGGCAAGGCACCCACGGCTATGTGTTCTCTAGACCATGCTAGAACCTTCCAGATAAGTTCTGGTGTGCCTTCCTTAACTTTCCCAAACCATCTGAGAGGAGTGGATTTCTGTGGTTACATGTGGGCTCTGTGACGTCATAGAGAATGGGGTCCACACCCCTTCTTTGCCAAGTCCTGTGGCCACAGATTCCACATCTGTAAAGTAGCAGTGACAAGATCTCCATCTTGGGATCCCAAGAGGACATGTACCCCTTGGTAAAGTGCCCGCCCATGCCCAGTGCTAACAAACAGGTATTGTGACCAGTTTGCTGGCAAGCTCGCTCCCCTCAGCACCCTGGGACTTCTGGACAGATGTGGAAGGCGTGGCCTAAGCCTCACTCTCTTCAGCACTCTTCACCACAAGGTTATCGGGGGGAAAAAAAAGATAAACACAGCAAATAATACATAATGGACACCCATACACGGAAATACGGTAGCTGAAATTTCCTAAACCATGAGATTCCCACCCTGTGGGCTGTCTTCCATCTGCCCCCCGATTGCTGGAGTCATGGAGCTGTTGGGGAGCAGGTTTCTCACTGGTTTCCAAGGCAGGTGACAAGTGTCTACGCTCGGACGTTCCCCCAGCCTATGTCATAGCCCATCACCTGAGACCTCCTGAAAGCCCCGCCTTCTTCAGCTGGGTCTTAGTTTTCTGATTTCATTTCACACCTTTTTCTTGTACTCACAGCCTCAGTCTAAGGGGAGGCAGAGCACCTCTGTCACTTCCAGGAGATGCCACTATTCTATACTCTCACTCGATGTCAATTCCTTCCTCTTTTTCTCTTTCTACCTATCAGAGAGGCATTTTTTCCCCAATCAATTAGTTTGTGGGTTTTCCCTTTCTCTAGTGTTGCTTCTGTCCTCTCTGCTTGTGACGAGCTCATAATATGCCATCAGATTTGATATCAAAACTCCTATTGTGGCCATCTTGTCCTTGATATCATCTTTGGTGATCTGGCACCAGCGATTCGGTGGAAGTTATTTCAGGTCGACGTCCCTGAGAAGGAGCGCTAAGTGCAGAGATAGCAGCAGCTCTTGCTCTTCTGAGAGATAAACAGCTTCTGCTGATCGGGCCCCGGGCGTGGCAGAGGCATTCAGCCAGGGTGTTGGAGGAGGCTTCCACTGAGAGCTAAAGTACAAAATAATTGGGGCATCTGAGAGTGAACCCAGGGGATGCCCATCTTCCAGAGTTTAAAACATGGCGCAGCTCAGCATTAAGACCACACCACTGCCCTGCAAACACTCTGCATGGCTCACATTACCTAGAAGTACATGGAGATGGGTGCCTGACAAATTGCTCTGGTATAGGAATCAAGGCCAGTGGGAAAAGGCCAACACGTCTGCCTTGTGCTTGGGTGGCATTGGATGAGAGACGGTATAGTGATAAATGTTGCCTCATCAGCTTAGAATTCTTAGGCCTTAATTCCAATTTTGAGAGACAAAAATGGCAAGAACAGTCTGAATTATAATAGATAACTAAGGAGGACTTCCATTAAATATACATTTTTTTAAAAAAATTGAGGGGCAGGTGGTACACACAATGGAGTAATAACAACAGAAAATGCAAAGCACTGGGCCCACCAGCACCTGTCCCAGGGGTGAAGTGGGGTTCCGTCGGATCCCACCGAGGTGCCTGTGGAGCCCTCGGGGTGTCCCCTCCCTCTGTGAACACCGACCCACTGGTGGCCCTGGGACCAGAGAGCGTGCAGAAAGAACCAGAAACAAGATTCCACGCACCACCAGCGTGAAGGAAGGAGTAACCTGGGTTTTCTCTTTATGGATTGTGGTGTCCGTCTCTTTATTACAAAGCCTGGCCACGCCTCCCTTTTGGGATCTCTGAGGTATGTCCATGTACTCCCAATTCTGTTGCCCGAGCCTTTGGTAATTCAAGTGAATTTCTGTTCCTTCAGCAGAGTACTGACTGAGAATTTTCCTTCCCTGTCCCTCTGGTGTCTTCCCGTTAGGTTTAGCATCGCTCGTTGTGCTAACACACGATCCCCAACATCTCAGCGACTTAACATGGTAAAAATGTATTTCTTGCTCACACCACAGACGGGGATGCTCGGCCTTCCCCAGGGTCACTCAGGGACCCAGACTCCTTCCAGTTTGTGGCTCACCATTCCTCAGGATGCCCTGGTCCTCGTCAGGAGTTTTGCATCCAAGGAGAGAGTTGTGGAGGATCACGGAGATTTAATGTGTCAGTCCTATAACAAAGGTTTAGAACAATTAAGCTACTTGCTCCAAAGCTCAGCCTCTATGTGGCTGGTGATCAGAAGCTAGAGATGAAAGCGACCACTGCTGAACACTACAAACCCCCAGGCATGTGAGTGAGGCCATATTTGGCTACCAGCTGACTTCTGTCACATGACTGAGCCCAGGAGACCAGTAGAAGAAGCTAGAAGTCAATCCCTGTCTGAGTTGTCAACACACAGAATACATATAGATTTAAAATGTGAAACATATATACACATATATATTTAGATCAAATATATATAAATTTTTATATATATATATATATTTCACATTTTAAATTTATTGATTCTCCATTTTCTTAAAGCATTTAGTACAAATGTTTTGACTTGGCTTATAAAATTATTTTCATGCAAGACCCAAGGCATATATCTCTCTGGTGGTTGCCCAGGTTGAGACCTCTTCTTTAGTCTGGTAAGAAAATGCCTAAATTTATCCACATGTAAATGGGGATGCTTTGGCTAGAATTTTGCCACTAAAAGATTTAAGGTTGCTAGAAAATGGGTCCTTTGACCAGATCCTGAATTTTAATAACTCTTAAACTATCTAGTAGAGCTAATGCCTCTTTTAAAAAAATGCTACTTGAAATAGACCCTTTATTGATCTCTAACTTAAAAACTTTGAAAACAGGTGATGTTTTGAGACATCTATGAATTTGTGAATTTTTAGGTTAAAGGAAATAGTTTTCTTTCATCTGTAGCAACAGATGAAAGAAAATAATAGATTCTAGGACTAAGACAAGGAAAAAAACAAGATGAGCCTGCAGCATCTTATGCTGACAGAAAGTAGGGAAAGGCTAGAAAACCAAAGGCCTGAGGGCCTTCAGGGGGTCACTGGTGCCAGCCGGAATGGACTCTCAATGGCCAAAAGTGGGACGACTTGAGCAATAAAATAAACAACAAGATTGTGGTTTAGAACTCAGAGTAGAAAATAAATCTCTATGAGTCCATATTGATATGAATAAATAGTTGAATAAGTAAAACAATAAATGGGGATGGGGAGACGAATGTTCGTTAAAGAGTCGACAATAATGTACATAGATGCCGATCCTCCAGATGTGGAGCCTGATTGTCCCCCTACCCTTTTGAGGGTGGGCTAAGCTCAGTGACTTGCTTCCAAAGAGCAGGTGATAAAAAGTTAGGGAGAAGAGACTCTACAGCGGACAGATGTGGTCAATCTTACCTCGGTCAGTCAGGTGGTTAGGATCAGCGCTATGGTGATGTCATGTTGACAGAAGTTACAGTAGGTGTGGCAGTCTGACCACGAGAGATGCTAGTCTAACCACGAGAAAAGCATCAGACACCCCAAACAGAGGGAAGTTCTGTAGACGCTGACCCGTGTTCCTCAAAATTGTCAAGGTCATAAATAATAGGGAACGTCTGAGGAAGTAACAGACCAGGGGAGACCAAGGAGAGATGATAAGCAGATGTGCTGTGGGGTGGGATCTTGGAGTAGAAAGAGGACATTAGTGGGAAAACTAGTGAAATCCAAATGAAATGTACAGTTTAGTTCACAGCCAAGTTTCCACGTTGGTTTCTTGGTGGTGATGAATGAACCATGGCTTTGTAAGATGTTAGCTACAGGGGAAGCTGGGTGAGGGGCGTAGGAAGAGTCTCTGTACTATCTTTGCAACTTTTCTATAAATCTGAAACTATTCTTAAATAAGAAGTTTATTTAAAAAAAAAACATATTCTCATGGTCATTAACAAGCAGGGCAGGCCATTTAAATTCTTTGGAATAATCTAAGTTGACAGAGTTTAATGGATTTTTTTCTGTCTGATCCTGTTTCTCTCATTGCATATCGTGAATAGTGAACTATTTTTTGTTACCGGCCCATTTGTGCTATTGCATAACTTGGAATTATTGGCAGTCTCACTGTGAGAGCACTTATATTTGAGTGATCTGAGCTTGAAATGAATACTTATAGCCTCTACAAATCTTCATGTTGCTCATAAAAGGATTCTGCTGGATTCTTTTCAGATGTTATTTTTTTCTTTCCAAATGAGGTAGTAAATATTTCTAACTTTCATCTGGCATGACATGAGAATGTGTATGGTAAAAGTGTAAATTAGAAGATAAATAAAACCTAACTTGAGGTTTGCTGAGTATTCATTTTTAAAAGACTTGGTTCCATGCGATGAAAGCTCATAGATCTTCAACTTTACAAATAACATTAAATATATTTATTAAGTGCTGTTTAAGTACTTGCATCACCTTGTAAGTGATGGCAATGGTTTTCTTCTCATCTTTAATACAAGGCTCTAAAACAAAACAGAACAAAAAATAAAGCTTCTACATGGCTGTTTCCTAGATCTTGGGATTCTTCCAGTCTGACTAGGCCGATAGATAAAGAGTAATTAATAATCGCTACTGCCTGAACACAATCCAGAGAAAATTTTACCAGTCTACCAAGATAGAAAGTTTATACTGAGGTCATATTTGCTTTGCTCTGTGTATTAGTCAGCATTCTCTGGATAAACAGAACCAATAAGATGTGTTTATTATGGAAGCAGGAGAGTCCAACATCAAGGTAGGCCACTGGAGACCCAGGAGAGCTGATGCTCTAGAGCAAACATGAAGGCAGTCTGCTGGAGAATTCACCTTTGCTCAGAGAAAGCTGATCTTCGTTCTATTCGGGCCTTCTACTGATTGGACGAGGCCCACCCACATTAAAGAGAACAGTCTGCTTCACTCAAAGCCCACTGATTTACACATGAATCTCATCCAAAACACTGTCACAGAAACACCCAGAATAATGTTTGACCCAATACCCGGGCACCTGTGGTCCAACCAAGTTGACACATAAAGTCAACCACCTTGCTGAGTCTCCCTCTGTCAATCTGAGTAATCAGAACAAAGAATAAAAGTCTCTGTGCCTAGACCTGAATTGCACTACATCAGCAGCGTTCCACGGAATCCTTACTTCGATGTCTCAACGTAGCTTTATCATCTTATTTCATGAATGAGTAAACATAAGCTTCCACAGTTACTTGCCTATAACCACACACCTAAGAATTCTGTCGAACTCTGATCTGAACCCAGAATTACCCATTTGCAAAATCCATTCTATTTCCTGATTGAGGAACTTTTCTCCCTGTAATTCTTAGTGGTCCATGTATGTTAGGTGCCCGCTCTTGCCCAGAGGCCTGGACCAGCATACCTAGTCCCTGTAATTTCTTCTGTGGACTGGCTAGCTTGGAAGTGAGAAGGGGAAGAGAGGCAGACTCCCAGAGAAATCCTGGCCTTAGCCCAGCTCAAGAGAGAGCAACAGTCTTTGATCAACATTAGTGGGTCAGATATATGGTGACAGAAGATTTGAATTTGGATGGGGAACACACAATGCAATATATAGATGATAAAATTGTACATTTTAAACATAATTTTATTAACCGATGTCTTCTAATAAATTTAATTTTAAAAAATTACTTTCACATAAAGAATTGCTTAGAATAGATCCAAGTGTCTTAGTTGTCAAGATTTTTCATTTATGTTATGTGTTTGCTTGTTTTTGTTTGTTTATTTTTCATTCAGTTCCATGCAACATTTGTTGTTTTAGGATCTCTATTGAATGCTGGGGATTTAAATTATCTTTGGGTAATGTGTTATCTGCAAATCCATACAAATTTTATTTACTGAAATGGAAAATCCAGCCCTTGTAGCTAAAAAAAAAAACAAAGAAACAAACAAACAAACAAACAAAAAACTAAACAAATTCCTAATCATCGACATGTTAGGTAGGATGAACGATGCCAGTAGCCACACAGAAAATTCCCCCAATCCCACTGGCTAAAAATTTCATGTCTTGTCATTCAAAGTTCAGCATCGATTGTTAATTGCTAGTCTCCATCTGGTGACTCAGGGATTCAGGCTCCCTTCAGCTTGTACACCAGCATCTCCCTATATGGCTTAAGTGGTGGAATAAGGGCCCTGAAATATGTCTGCATTTTAATTCCTAGTGATTAAGATCACTGGCACTGAGGTGGAAATTATCCTGGGTTATCAGGATGGGCCCAGTCTAATCATATACCTTAAAAATAGAGAACATTTCTTAACAGAGTCAGAGAAAGATGTGACTATAGGAGAAAGGTCGGAGATGTGTGTCATGAGAAACGCCCAACCTGCATTGCTGGCATTGAAGATGGAGGCAGGGGTCATGGCCAAGCAGTGCAGGCATTCTCTAGAAGCTGGAAAACTCAAGCTAACAGATACTCCTCTAGGACCTCTGAAGGCACTCTGCCCTGCCAACACCTTCATTTGGCTTAGCTGGAATTTAGCTTGTTCGACTTCTGCCCTCTAGAACTGTAACATAGCACATCTGTATGGTTTAGGATACCAAGTTTGCAATAATTTGTTGCAGGAACAATAAGAAATGTAGCTTCTGAGCCTCTCTGGTACGTAACTTACAGTTGGAGGACCATAAGTTTCAGTGCCCAAGAACAAAAGGGTTTATTTCCTTTCTGCTAGACCTTGAAGGAGTCAGCCACTTTGCATGAAGGTAGGACTCTTGGGAAATCTGAAGGAGCCACGGACATTTGGTGAGCACCAATGGTCTCTAACACAAATACCCAACATCCTCTTGGGCACATGATGAACACACATTCATATTGAATAAAATAAGCAGCAACTACACCACGAACTGTATTTCAATTGTTGAAACATACGTGGAGGAGAAATAGCTGGATTAGAAGTAGCACACACACAACAGGTGGACTGTTCTTCCTTGGTTTTTCATTTCTTTCTTCTATCCCAGATCTGGGGTAACTACAGGAGGAATGCATAATTGGGATTACTGCTACATGCATATTTTTAAAAAATACTGTTTTCTGGCCCAAAATATTTCCACCCTGTCAAGCCAAATTTAAACTATCCATTATTCAAACACTATAATTTAGGTAAATGTTGATTCTCGAATGTGATTATTTGAAGCATATGTGTATATATTTTACTAGTTAGACCTGTTCCGAAAGAGAACTAATAATTGGTTATACAATTGAATTTGCTGGAAAATGACTCTGCATTAAGTAAAACTGGGAAAGTGAAAATGTAATTGCTTTAATGTGTTAGGCTAAAGAAGTCCATTTGAAAATTTCAGGCAAAGGTATAAGAATCCACTTTGGAAAAATGTCTTCTGCCATCTAGAAGGTGCTTGGTTAATGCTCGCAGATAAATCATGTATCCTTCAACCTGTTCTAACTACAAGTTCTAGATCTAGTCATACAAACATCTTAATGTTACTATATGCTGTTATTTATTTTTGAAAATTTGAGTGACAAAAGAGCACTTTATAGTAACATGTTAAAAGTTCAGTTTTTCTCTTATGTTTTAACTTGGTGAGCCTCAAAACTTTCAGCTTTATATCTCAAAAGCTTTATTACATCATTTAATATTTCCTTTCCCTTAACTTTCTCATTTTTGTGTGTGTCTCTGTTGGAAGTTGGCCAATGCAATATCTGATTTGTGTTCCTTTCATAGAATCTGTTCCTGTTTTACTTGGAAATATTGATTTGCTCATCATTCCAAATTTAAATTCTGTAATGTACCAGTTTGCCTCTGGTACTTAATCACGTCCTGGGATATTTGCTAAAGATAAAAATAAGATCCTGTTAAGTGAAATTTAGTAATAGATTCAGGTTTTTCGGAACCTAAAGCTTACATTACCAAAGGGCATCATTATTATTTCATAGTCTGGGCAGGAGAAGGGTCTTGCCAATAGCAAAATGGGCCTGAGGATGGAGGATTCCATCACTTGAGCCACATTTAAAATTCTATGTTCAAGTTCATTTATTCTTGGCAAAAATCAACTTCCTGTTTTTAACAAAAATGGAATCAAGAGACTCAGAAGTCTTATGAATATTAAGTAATCCACTACAAAACAGAATTTTGCTAAGGAAAGTGAAAATAAATCATAAATGCATGAATAGTTGTAAGAAATGTTTTTAAAAGCTTTGGGGGTCTAATCAAACATTTGGAGATTAGTTTGATGGGGACAACTATTCATATATCCTTTTATTTTATTCTGATTTTTGTTGCAATCATATTTTGATTGGTTTGGTCTTCCAATGAATAATATGTCCCAGTTTCAAATTTATAAAAACTGCACTATAGGGTGGATGCTTAAACAGAAAAGAGACTCTATAAAGAGTAACCACTACTCACATTTTTGACACGAACTCTATGGGTATAAGTAAGAAGAGTTTTTGGCCACAGTTAAATATATTCCCATTGCTTCATTTTTCCACCTGGAAGGGGAATTGCATTACGTATACAGGACATAACATTTATATTGGCATGAATATCTATTTACCTATTTTAAAATAAAGACTGTTAATAACAGGCAATCTGCAGCACTGAAAACATTGCTTCTTGCCACTTCTTTCCTTCATTAATTCATCTGCTCGATCTACTTATCAAAATATAGGGAGCATTTGCTATGTGCCCAACCCTGGTCCACAAAATATACTCACATATTTATTTTTTAAGAGAGAGCTTAATCCCATGTCTTCTTTGAGTCTTATGGCAGATGACAGAGAGCAGAAATTCTCTAATCTGTCTCCCGTGGAGAGTGTTATGTCTCTCAGTGTCCAATCTGGGTGGGCTCTGTGACTTCCTTGGCCAAGAGAGCATGGGGCAATGACTTGGTGTATTTCTCACAGGTGGTTGCACAAGCCTTGCAGCTTCTGCCTCGGTTTCTCAGAAAACTTGCTCTAAGAACCTTGAGTCTCATATAAGGAGTCTCAGGATATGTATACCGAGGCTGCCATGATGGCTGAGAGGAACCCAAGCCACAAGGAGAAGTTGTGGAGGATGAGATGGAGGTTGAGAGAGAGAGAGAGTCAGAGAGAGACAGAGAGAGACAGAGAGAGAGAGAGAGAGAGAGAGAGAGAGAGAGAGAGAGAGAGAGAGAGAGAGAGAGAGAGAGAGAGAGAGAGAGAGAGAGAGAGAGAGAGAGAGAGAGAGAGAGAGAGAG